>CM055819.1:50539982-50577466 GCA_029582265.1 Zoroaster sp. YZ-2022
TTTAAGACGAGTTTAAAATATTGCCAAAAATCCAGCCCCCCCAAGGGTTTTCTTTTTCCAGTTGAGTTAATATCATGACATTTTTTAATATTTACTTTTTCCAGTAGTGGTTACCAGAAATGGTAGGTATGGGGGGTTTTTTAAGGTTCAAATTTCCATGATTGCACAATGATCAGATGACCAGGATGAATAGTTATGTTGACGATAAGAGGTGAAGTATTTTCACGCGTTATCATGAGGTCAAAGACGATGACCATACCGATGAGTGGAGTGCTGTGATGTGCTGTATAAGTCCATGAGCAGAAGGCAGATCTTTTAAACTGATTTGCATAATTGTTTGAAATAATGTCCATATGAATGTTAAAAATCGCCGGTTTGAAATAATGTCAGATGGGTGAGAGATAATCGACAATTAATTTTTTAAATTCCTGCAGAAAACTGGAGAAGTTTACATGTTTACCATCAACATCCCGTACCAATGCGTCAGCTGGCGGTGCCTAGACAGAACAGCGCAATTTGCAGCATTACTCATGCAATAATTTTCGCGGAATGGTTCGCGAATAGTTGGTTCCCGACCGCAATTTTTATGCTGTGAAAGGCAATACATTATTGCGGGTAACAGTCGCTGCGGTCACAAACCATCCAGCCTGCCATGTCGGCTTCCTCAAGGCATTACTGTTGCAAACGCCTGAAATTAAAACTTACCGCCGATGGACGAACCGGGTTGTGTGCCAGCTTAATAGGGACTGCGCGAATAGTAGTCGGTGAATAGTAAACAGACAAAGGCAACTGGTCATTGTTCGCGAGAATAGTTTGCAGGTATTCGCGCCTGCGCGATTAATCGAATGAATTCAAAACCGCGAATTACGAGTACGATTAGCAACAACTATTCGCGAATATTCGAAACTCATCGAATTATTCGCGCACGGGCCTAGTGCTCATATGTGGTTGGTTGTTGTCTTGTGGATGAGAAAGATTCACGATGACCGCGGAAAGCAAGGTTTTGTAGTGAGATTTTACTTGACCTGTCTTTCACAGGCACGAAATTGTTCTTCTCTTTGACTGTTTTTCTTAACTTCAAGCGTTGTTTTGCTTGCATCATCAGAATGAGCAGCTTCACAATGTGTTGGTGTGTGTTCCGTAGTTTTGAATTGTCGTGCCCTTTTTTCAATTTGAAACCCATTTCATCAAATGTGGACTCTTAATCTTTTTTTACCTCTGTTGGCAAAACCCAGCGCATGAAACAATAAGCACTTATTAGTATATAGTGGATGAATATAAGCCTTTTCGATATGAGTTTCATTTGTTTTCAGTTGAGGAAAATACTAGTCCCGGCTGAATGCTAGCCCCTTTTCATGTTTTGCGAACAAACTTAGAAAGTGTCATTTAATCCCGGTTTACAAGGTCCATCAGAGGCCAATGTAGCTTCAATAAGCTCAGGAGTAATTGGGCTCTTTGTTAACAATGCAGGGTCATGTAGAATTCTTTTGGTTTATCGAAGGATCTGCATCAGGTCTTCATCTTCATCGAGAGATAACCTCCCAGTAGTACACATGGCTCAATTTCAGCTCTATTTGTCCGTTACCTTTACATCGATTTTGAAACCCATTTTTCATCAAATGTGGACTCGTAATCTTTTTACACCTCTGTTGGGAAAAACCCCAGCATGAAACAGAAGCGCACTATTTGTAGTGGATGAATATATAAACCATTCACGATGTGATTTTATACATTTTTTTTGTTGTTTGTTTGAGAAAAATACCAGTCCCAGCGGAACGCTCACCCTTGCTGTGTCATTTAGTCCCCGGTTGACAAGGTCCATGAGAGACTTATTATAGCTCAGGGTAATCGGGCGCTTTGTTAACAATGCAGGGTCTGTAGGGAATTCTTTGGTTTTATCAGAAGAGGCTTCACGCAATGTTTTGACCAACGTCCGAGCCAATGTCAGTCTCAGGATCTGCATCGGTCGTAATCTTTGTCCCCAAATTTCATTGCTATCATAAAGCAATCGTGGAAGGCACAAATGACGTACTTTCTACCGTTTAAAGTGATAATATGTCTTGCCATACTTTCTTTTTAACTTTTTGGCCTGAGTGTTTGGATTCTGTATGATTTTTCAGTTTGTCACGTCGACATTTATGCTTACAGTAAGCACATTCGGCTTGTTTTGTTTGAGACGACATGGTCAGTGGTCGATATATACAGGTACCCATTTACCCCTGGGTGGAGAGCAGCAATTATGGTAAAGTGTCTTGCTCAGGACTGGCACTACCGGTCACGGTTAGGAGTTCGAACCCACATTCTGACGACTCAGCCATCAGAACACAAATCGATGCACAAACCGCTCGACCATGGCAAAATGTAGATAAATACATCTAAAAATATGTTAAGAAACATACATATTCGTTATAAATAAAAACCAACGTGGTCAAAAGTAAAAAGTAAAATAAAAAGGCATGTGTATGAACAAGCTAAATATAAAATGGGTCATGGATCATTACTTGATACACTTAGTAAAGGTCACAGTACATGTGTAAACCATAAAAAGTACAATAAATATTTATATATCTTTGCTTAATAAACAAAACTAATTACTTAAAATTTCAACCTTGAACGAGACTTTATAAGAAGCAACTGAGAGGGACTGAGTCTAGTCTAACTTTACTTAAATTATTCCAGTAACAAACAGAAACGAACTATGTTTTAAACACTCTGTTTTGAACTTTGGAGATAAATAGTCCTAGATCATCAGTTGCTTGTCTACAGTGGTGTAATTATGCATATCTAAGATTTTCATAATATCGTCCAGTGAGGTATTGAGGGGCAAGGTGTATGGTTACATTTGTACATAAGTACTGATTGCAGGTATAGGAATCGCTTTTGTAAATGCATCAAACTATGTATTAAATAATGTACTTGATGGATTGTCATAAACCTTTTACTTAGAACTAATCTGGCCGCACAGTTTTGAAGTTTACACAACTTTCGGTGTGCATATGTGGAATACCCTTTTCGACAGATTTGCGAACAGTAATAAAAAGAGATAAAATAAACGCATCATAAAGCATTTGACAGAGTCAACTGAATATATTGTTTCACTCACCACCAACATACCAACAAGCTTGTACAGTACTCACCAACTTTGGCATCCTCTATTTGATCATTCCATTTCAATTCATCATCAATGATCACTCCAAGACATTTAGTTTTATTAACTCGTTTAATTAAAATGCCATTTACCTCTACTTTGAATTCAGTGATGTCAATAAGTTTTGCTGTAGATCCTATGCATCCAACCCAATGTATTAAATAATGTACTTGATGGATTGTATCATAACCTTTACTTAGAACTAATCTGGCCGCACAGTTTTGAAGTTTACACAACTTTTCGGTGTGCATGTGGAACCTTTCTGACCTGAGATTTGCGAACAGTAATCAAATAATGGGGTAAAATAAACGGCACATCATGAAAAGCATTTTGACAAGAGTCAACTGTGAGATATATTGTTTCCTCACCTGCAACATACCCAACAGCTTGTACAGTACTCTCACAGCTTTGTCTATTTGATCATTCCATTTCAATTCATCATCAGCCAGATCACTCTCAAGACATTTAGTTTTATTAACTCGTTTAATTAAAATGCCATTACCTCTACTTTGAATTCAGTGATGTCAATAAGTTTTGCTGTAGATCCTGATGATCATTACATTGGGTTTTTATCGTAGTTATCGAACAAGACGATTTTATTCAACCAACTACATATGATATATTTGAGTTAAAGCAAATGATAGACTGTCATTCAACTTCACTAACTAACAATCTTGCCTTTGACTGTGAAAGTTGTGTTTGTCAGCATACATACATCAACAATGCCATTACTGCTGATCGATGAAGGCATAGTGTTAACATATATGGAAAACAAAAGCAGACCTAGAGAGATGGAGCTTACACGGTGCAACCAGTAACAACACTCTGAGTGTGAAAAAAGTTTTGTCAAGTAAACTCTTTGTGTACGACCAGACAAATAGACTAGCCGCTAACCATACTTCATTAGTACTTGTTGAACAGCCTAGTGAACGAACCAGTTTAACAAGAGAAGGATCTCGTGGTTAATAATTGTGTCGAAAGCTTTCTGGAGGTCTATAAAGCTTCTCTGGTTAGGTTGAATCGCCCCCTCAACATTCTTGCTTCTGATTGACCACCATTGACCAGTTGGCAAGATAGTTGTTGTAGAATGCAATGGATGAAATCACTGATTGGTTGGAGTGCATAAATTATTGTTCTTTAGGCATATACAACTGTGGTCTCACACAACCCGCCGATTCTAGAATATTAGTACAACAGGGTAAAGATAGAAATAGGACAATAGTTTTTCTACCATCAGAATGTCACCAGACTTAAGGGTGTGGTAATGACAAATTAATAACCTTGGTTTATTAAGCAAAGCAATTTTTTTTTTTAATAAACGGCAGCTGATATCATCTCTGGTAGATTTTTGACACATTCGTTATTAGTGATAGTTTTCTCAGCAAAAGCAGTGAGACAGAGCATTAGATTAGCACAATTATTTTCTAAGGAATGATCAGCTTCCACGGAGTACATGTTAGATGCAATGACAGGCAAATTCTCTAACTTTCTTAGCACAATTCACACGAAATCGTTGAATGTGTCAGCAATAAGTTCTGTCTCTACTGCAATCCAGAGACCATTTGACTTTAAGCAAATTGGGAGGATACGGCTTTGGTTTGGGGTATTAACTCTTTCCCAAGGTCACTTGAGATTTTCCTGCTATTATTGCCCGCATTGTCACGTATCAGACCACAGTAGTGGTAAGACTTTACTTCTGCTTCCTATGAGTTACTTTTGTAAAGCCCCACCTGCAGCTCTATGCCATAAGTTCGGACAGTTGTGATTTGACAGCAACTTTAAGGGGATCGATCACGCTCTTTCATCAGTTTAACAATATCATCTGTGATCACGGACAAGCATTGCTGCATTGTGCAAATTTCTTTTTTACACGAGTGGAACATGTAAATTCACAATATACATAAATAGATTAGACCAGAGTTGCCCATGCTAACTCCAACATCATCCATGTCATCAATACAGCATCCCAATGTACATTAATTAAATCATTTGGCAGTAACATCTTGCACTTACAGTTTTATTGAATGGTCTGAACTCCATATATTTTGTGAAATGACCCTTGTTGAGAGAATGGTTTGGTACAATTAAAACAACAAACTAGACAGTCAAAAATGATCACAAAATACACCATTATCAATAAAGACAGCAGGATTATTTACAAGCCATAAATATCATCAATCAATGACAATGTGTTGACTGCTGCAGCTCTGGTCTGGTGAGAGATTTGATAATCCTGGGAAAAAACCATACGTACGTAGTTATAACATTTCTGGTTATCAGTATTAGCATTGACACACCATCGGTAAAATTACGGATTAAAATCACCTAATAAAACACATTCACTTGTTCTCAATTGAGGCTGTTGCTAAAAAGCCATGTCCAAATTTGTCAAAGAAAAACTATTCACCTCGGTGGACTATAAAAGCACCTAACTCAGAATGGAGATTTCTAATATACTTTAGTTCAATCCATACATTTTATTTCTAATGCTGCCTCCAGATTCAAGATTTTTTGTCGTCTGGTAAAATGAATATCATTAGAACATAAATAGCTACACCTACACCATGTCTGGTTCTGTCTTTTCCCCACTTACTATGGAAAAACCATCTATACAGATTTCAACATTTGAGATACTGGAATCGCTTTAAACGTCTTGTCAGATAAATAAACAAATAACATCAGAAAAGGAGATCTATGCTTAAGTGAAATAACAATGATTCATCAATCTTACTGACTGAGCTATGAATATTAAAGATAAGCGAATTTAATACCATTTGTTTTATCTTACTTACAGGTCAGAGAGCTCCTGTACGCAGTATGACTCAGCCCTGGTCGCTACTGATGCAGATGCACTATGCAAGAAATTACTGACCATTTCTCGTCTGCACCACTCTATTTGGGCTGAAAATAAATGTCTCAAAACTGAGTTTCTATAACCATTATCCTCCTCCTCCTGCTGTAATTCCAACAGGGCACAACCACCACTGACATATTGGTCAATGGTCAATGAAGCTTTTGAAAAAACACTGAGTCCTTTCACTTACTTAGGGAGTTTAAATGACCACAACACCAACTCATCGGACTTGGAAGTTGAGGTGAGAGGATGATCCAATCAGCCACGAAAGCCTTTGGTGCTCTTCAGGAAGCTTGACTGTGGTCTGCGTCATGACATAAAAATAAGCAACTAAGATCAAAGTGTACAATAGTGTGATGCAAGCCCTCTACTCAACTGAAACATTTGCACTGTTCTGTCCCTGCTCACTGTACTGAAACATTGACACTGTACCAAGAGAACACATAAAAAGCTGACCAGGACACGGACATCCAACTTCTGCGACAAATGTTGCATTGGGCGGCGAAAGATGTAGAGGTGCTCAAACGTGCTGAGACGGTCAGTGTAGAATCTATGCATTACAGTGGCAAGAGAAGATGTAGAGGTGCTCAAACGTGCTGAGACAGTCAGTGTAGAATCTATCATTACCTCTGGCAGCTGCGTTGAACCGCTGACACATTAGAAAGAATGACCAGACAAAATAAATGCCTGCCAAAAGCAGTCTTTTATATGGTGAGCTATGCGAAGGAAAAGAGAGGAGCAAGTGGTCAGAAGCTGCCGCTTTAAAGATGTACTGACGACACATAAAGAAGGTACTTTTGCCATGAATGACAACACCTGGGAAAGAGATGCCATGAATTCCGAAAAAGATGGTTGCGGCATTGTGAAGAAGTCAGCCACAGCTATTATTGAAGAAAGGAGGCAGAAAAAGAGTATGAAAGGCTCATGAACGCAGACATTTGCATGCCAGACCAGATCAAGATATATCTGTGATTTGATGTGGACGACACTGTCGAATCCAAGCTGGCCTTGCGGCTACCGAAACGACCTGTTAAACTAAACCTCTCAAAACACCTGTCATCATCGAAATCGATGAACAGCCGAAGAAGAAGAAGAAGAAAGAAGACTACCAGACACCATTATCCAATTCACTGTAATAACAATGTAAATTTTGATTTGGATTGTTCACATACAAATCGATAGTGTCTCTTCTTGCGATGTAGTTCTTAGAATGGAGTTGAGACGAATCGACCGTACTGGTACTTGGTGCCAGACATTGTCGGCTGATGTTTCTTGTGATTTCAAGCCTCGGTGATGAAAATCCCAAGATGAATTTGGGTGCTGTCTGAAATTATTTCTGTCCTCCTTTTTGTAACAAGTCTCCTTTCGTCCCATAGTATCGGTATTCAGTTTGGGTTTGACGGGAATGGGTAGCAGTTTCCTTTTGTTTTTCAATGGCAGTCATATCTGCTGGTAGCACAGCTTTGACTGTGACAGGCTGCATGCCCTGCAGATGCCTTATGACATTCCTAGCAAAGGCAACAGTGCCGGAGTGGTTAAGGTGGACACCGTCACAAGCAATGAATCGATGACCAATATTGTTATTGTTTATGAAACCCCAATGTTGAGACTCGCAGGACTGCCAGATGAGCTTGTTAGCAGCAGATATCCTTCAGAAATCCTTTTTACTAGTTGAAACTCTGTGAATGATTGAAGAAATGGTGATTGTCTTAATGTTTTTTAATTTTTTTTTATGCAAGTTCGCCCCAAACAAGGCTAAAAGCCACTCTAGGTAAGGGGCTACAAGAAGAAATCATAGAAGATGAAAATAACTCAGGAGGACTGAAGGTAGGAATTGATATTCCTCTTAAAACTGTCTAGATTATAGGATGTGGAAACATGCACCAGGCAAGGAGTTAAAAGAGATGCAGTACGTGGAAAAAAGCTGCTGGCATAGCTCATTGTTCTACATCGGCAAAAGCCAAGTGTACAGGTGAGAACAAGCAGAAAGCCTGGTCTCACGCTTAAACACCTGATAGGAGGAACCAGATCGGACACCGGTGGCACATTTGCCATGAAAATATCTGTAGAAAAGACAGAGGCTGGCTACAAACCTATGGTGAGAAAGAGGTTGTAACGATGATCCCAACTCTTCACCAACAAGATTAACAATACGCTTCTGCACTCTATCTAATAAAGATAAATGACAGGCAAGCTCCGGCCCCAAATGTGACAACAGTACTCCATTAGGGGACGTATAGTTGTCTTATACAGGTATAGAGTAGCATCAGGAGGTAAGAACTTCCGAGCTCGATAAAGACAACCAACTCGCATGGAAGCACTCTTTGCAATGCCTGAGATATACCTCTCCCAACTAGCTTTAGTGGAGATATCAAGTCCGAAGGCGAAAATCTGATACCTCAGGCAAAGTTAATGGACCCTTATATAAATGGATGAAATGTATCATCTCTAGAGCGAAAAGAGACAGTAGTTTGGTTTTCTTTGCGTTGAAAGGTTACTGTAATCGTTCCCCCCATTCACGCTCTAAATCATTCAGTGAGACACCCACCTCACAGCGAGAAGTGTTAGAAGAGTTGGGGAAACACGATGGAGGTTGAATCATCAGCATACATGGCGAGCTGAGACAAAACTTTTATCAGGCAAATCGTTAATGTAGATAAGAAGAGAGTAGGACCAATGTTGAGCCTGTGGAACACCAGAATTGATAGACGAGTAGGAGAAGATTGACCCTCAAGGACAATCTTCAACTTGCGGTTGGAAAGGAAAGCAGAGATTATGGATAACATTCTGCCTGACACACCATATGACTGAAGCTTGGAGCAGGCCAGAATGCCATACCTTGTCAAAAAAGGCCTTTGAGATATCAATGCTACCACGAGCCTCACCCCGATCTAATGCCCCATTAAAATGATCAGTAATTAGGAAAGCAGATCACCGGTTGATCGGGGAATGGCGAAACCCCATACTGGCAGTCAGTCAGAAGGTCATTGTCTCCAGGTATCCAAGGAGCTGTTGGTTGACAAAGCATTCAAAGATCTTACTTATTGGGAAGCAGACTAATAGGACGATAATTATGGCGTGGGCTCAGAACGCTCCAGCACCCTTAAAAACAGGGACAACAGATGCCCTTTCCAAGATGAAGGAAACACTGAGACTGCCAAGCACACATTGAATAACTTGGCAGAATGAATATGAAAGTTCTGGAAACATTTTCAGAACAATTACAGGGATTCCGTCAGGGCCAGTAGCCTTAGAGCATCAAGGAATGAATAGTCCAGGCAATCTTCTTTGGTGTGATAATGGCTTTGATACTACCGTGGCTGTACGGGATGGAAACACAGGAAGTGGATGCCCCTCATTAAGTGTGGAGTTGAATACAAAGTTGTCAGCAAAAGGTTTGCCTTATCTTGGGAGAAGTAAGAACTTCGGGTCCATGAAAAGAAAGGAGAATGGAGACTTGTTGCGGTTAAGTACACTATTTCAATCATAAAAGTCCCTGGGAACCAAACCGTTGCGTTGAAATGGAACCAGCAAACAGAGTTTGCATATTGTAGCATCCTCTAAAACTCTCTTACATCGATTTCGAGCTTCATGGAAAAAGACAGCACCTGTCAAAGTTCCTGAAAGATGATACTTCTTTAAAAATGGTTACGATGACGGTGCTGCAGCACAGGCTGGAGTGTACCAAAGGTTGAGAATGGGCCCTGATCTGGTAGGTACGTGAGGGGGGAAAAATCTCCATACCAAGGTTAATCCATTGGGATAACTCGTCTGCTGCCAAATCAGGACCAAGACTTAAATACGATATTGGGGGCATCAGAAAACATCGAAAACCATCCCCGTCAGCCTTTCAAACTGAAAACAGTACGATGAAAGGCTGAAATGTGGATTGAAGGAGAAGAATATGAAACGGAAACAGAGACAATTGAGTGATCCGAGTTACCAATTGGGTAAGACCTTGGCGACACAGTCTTCTGGGTTAGAACACAAGAAGAGATCCAGCAATACCATCAGGCACGATCCGGAATATGAGTAGGGATGAAACGATCTGAGTAAGATCTTGGGAGATGGAAAAATTATATGTTGCAATACCGGGAATGTCAATATGGGAATGAATCAGCCACTCCTTGTGGTGAACATTGAAGTCACCAAATACCATGACTTGAGCAGAAGGGTGCTGAGAAATAGCCGAATCAATGCTGTCAGAGATAACATCTAGCACTGCGCGCAGATGATGATGAAGGTGGAGCGATACATAAAAACAGGTAAAGTAGTGGAATGGAGAAGCGGGCGAAAAGCACATGTATTCATGATTGTTACATTCAAAGTGCTTTCACGGGCTAAGGAAGGTTCCTTTTAACATGAACACCCAGACCATGTGATGGAGGGGGTCAAGACGATGAAAGATATCGGTAACTTAAAGAATCAGAGGAAATGTCTAATTCAGTCTGCTCTCAGATGAGGCAAAACAAGCAAATCAGGTGAGTTGTTAAGAACAAAAGACGGAACAGAATTTCTTCTGCCATATCACAGAGGTACCGGTTTAGCCAAGATTGTTTTCAGGGTTGTCTCTGGTATTATTTGTGCCAACATGTAGAATGAGCTCATCAGTAGGTGGGGATTAACTACACCGTTCATGATTAATGTTGACTGAGCCTCAATTGTAGCTCAGGGCTAGAAGTAACAGATACAGATTTCATGCGACTAGTTTCTGTCCCTAGTCCTCTTTACCATCGAGTCACCAAAAGTATGACGTCTATGCTCCGTCGAGCCCACCGCTGTCTTGAAACTTCTTGAGGTCTGTTCAAGACGATATTCATCTAGCTATCTATTGCTATCAACAATGGAGTCCTCGTCAAAAAAGAAGATAATGGGATCATCATCTATTAGAAGTGCATCAAAACGGTTCGACATAGTGATGGTTGTGATGACAGTGAAGATGTAGATAATGTAGTGTGTGAATCAGTAGACAATGGTGGATGACAAAATATTGATCGTGAGTCTTGTGTAGCATTGTGTTTGCTGAAGATTTCATCAATGGTTTCTTTATCCATGTTACAAAGTTCCGTGTCACATATAGATCCCACTGCCAGGTTAGTGATTTTGGCGGCCATTTTTTTTTTTGATTTGTGATTTTCTGATAATTTGTCAGTCCCTACACCCAGGGCATTGTCTTTGAGCTCTTGCCTTAGACTTTTCACTTCAGATTTAAATTCAGTAATAATATCCCAAATATTTTGTAGTGTGATCGAAGGAGAGGATCCAATCTGCACTTTGTCCGTGTTGACCATGATATCTAGTCCTTTGCAACCAGTGGGTAAAGTACAACTGTCAATTATAGGCTTACATGTAGCAAAATGTCGGGAGCTGATGTGCTCTTGGAAAAAAGGGCCAATGATCCGTCAAATACAGGTAAAGTTCTTTCAAGTCATCGGGAGCCTCAGAAGATCTTCTAGCTTTAGGCACAAAGGGATGGTCCTTACCCATTATAGTCAATGTTGCATTGTTCTATGCCGCTCAACACTCTAGCTTTAAGACGCTTCTCTAGACTGCTTCCTTAAACAACGAATCTCGATCTGCTCGATAACAGCTCGTCCGAAGAAACTTTGCCTATTGCTACACTCATAAAGTTTGTTGATTGACAAACAGTGACTGTTTCGAGAGATTCCCTTATAAATGGATTGATATTCTTGAGAAATCTGGAGCTCTAACATGCATGCCTCTCCGTCCAAACGCCATTATTCTGTCGTGAAGCTGATCCAGTGGTGAAGTGTGTAACTGCTTTGGAAAGAGAATTTGACATGGGAAAGCTTTGTTTTGGGTTTCTGTAATCTATGAATATCAGATTGTTTCAGTCTATTGAGAACTGAATTACAATAATCTAATCTTAAGTAACAAGGGCTCTAATAGAAGCATGACAGTTGTCAGCATCGATGTACTTTCGGATTCAGCTGATGTTGCGGATATAATGATTGGCTGATCTGCAAACAGTTGTCATATGATTGCTCATTGTCATTTGGGGTCAAAGACAAAGCCAAGATTCCGAAGTGATGTTGAAGGTTTGATTGTCTGAACGACAGAAAAGGTGAATTTCGAACGGTACAAACTATGTTGGGACAAATTAAACGTTTCTCTTTGGTGAATGGTGTACTTCATTAGGAAAAGTCAAAGGTCCAAAGTCTGGAAAGCTTGACTCAAATTGTGTGCCTTCATCTTTAAACAAAGCTAACCATCCTCACAAGTCTACATGACCAGTTTGGTCATCAGGGTATAGAAAGAACTCTCCCGATCTTTAGTTCATTCCCTGCTGGGCCTAGCATGTAGCCCTATGCTGACATTAAAAAGTAGATTGGGGGTTGTGAGCGGTATGCAGTTGATAAACTTTCTAGAACCTGCGGTCAAGAAACCCTCTTGGTCATTTGGTTTGCAAGTATAATTCTTTGAATGTCATAGCCATTGACAGTATGCTTTTAGAGTCTACTGATGTGTTTTCTTAATTCACTGTGCCATACCAACAAAGGATGCTAAAACATCTCTTTTGGTTAAGAGTGTGGTTTTAAAATATAATGTACCTGTAATAATTCATTCAGATCAGGGAAGACAATTTGAGTCTAATTTAATTTTCATTTCTGTAGCATACAACATCAATAAATCTTGCACAACAATACCACCCTCAAGGGGTGCTTAAAAATTTGTTAATTTACCTAATGGACACATTCAGCAAAGCATTATTGGTCTAGGTTTCTTATGATGTTTCTTGAGATGACTTATGCATATATTTCTACACCGCATTCATCAAATGTTTCTCTTACACCAACGAGTTAAAAGCCTTTGATTTAATTTTTTCTTGCCAGTGCTTTCGGGTGTCTGTGAAAAACTACACAGGCGACTTGGGCGGTTCGAACCCGACGACCTCCTGCTTCTAGTGTAGACGTCTTAACCTCCTAGACCACTAGGCTTGCCCGATTGATGTTGGTTGGTATTTAGAATCCCATAGCACAGCGGGTTCCGCGATATATATACAGTGAGTTGGTGAAATTCTTGCGTCGGGAGATAAACAATTGATTTAATTTTGCCCTACACCGACGTGTATAGCGCATGAATTTCGCCAACCTGCACATATATCATGCGGAACCCGCTGCTGCGCTTAATTCTGCTCGCCAGTATCGGGCAACTCAGTGATCTGGGGAATTGAACGTCTACACAACTTTTACTAATTCAAAGTTTTCATTTGAACCTTTCCCCACATGAGTGCTCATAGTTAGTTTGTCTTGTGGATGGGAAAGATTACGAACCCTCGGAACAAGGTTTTGCTTCAGTGTCAATTTGTGACCTGTCTTTCACGGACATGGGTTGTTCTTCTTTGACTGTTTTCCTAACTTCAAAGCGTTGTTTTCCCATCATAGATGAGCAGCTTCTGATAATTAACACAGTGTGTGTTCATGAATTTGAATTTGTCGTTGCCTTTTTTCCAGTTTTGAAACCCATTTTCATCAAATGTGGACTCTTTAATCCTTTTTACCTCTGTTGGCAAAACCCAGCAGGAAACAGTAAGCACTATTATTAATAATAATGTGTGTGGTTTATATAGCGCATATCCATAACTAAAGTGGTTAAGGCGCATTATATTATTATCCCTGCTCATAAGGCTCATAAGGCTCATAAATCCCTGAAACCATCTCAGCTCCTGGGAGTATACAGCTCAATTGCTGCCATTTCTAGCACATATAGAGCAAACCAACTCTGCCTTCACAGGTACCCATTTAACCCCTGGGTGGAGAAGCAATTATGATTAAGTGTCTTGCTCAAGGACACAAGTGTCACGACCGTGATTCGAACCACATTCTGTTTTAATGGTGGATGAATATGTAAGCCATTCACAAGTTTTTCATTTTTTTCAGTTGAGAAAATACCAGTCCAGCTGAACACTAGCCCCTTTCATTGCGAACAAACTTGAAAGTGTCATTTAATCCCGGTTTAGCTTCAATAAGCTCAGGAGTAATTGGGCTCTTGTTAACAATGCAGGGTCTGTAAATTGCTGGTTTTATCAGAAGGATCTGCATCAGGTCTTCATCTTCATCAGAGATATCCTCCCAGGACGCGGCTCAATTTCGTCGCTATCATGGCAAGTGGAAGGCTGGAATGACGTTGCACTATCGCCGATGCCCTCCCGGGTGTCTCTTGACTTTCAGTTTAAAATGATTTTTGTCTTGCCATCCTTTCTTTTTAACTTTTGGCCTGGGTGTTTGGATTCCGTATGATTTTCAGTTTGTCGTGTTGGCTTGTATGCTTACAATAAGCACATTCGGCTTGTTCCTTTGTGACGACATGGTCAATGGTCGATATAATAGAATAATGTGACTTTACCTTAAAGTTTATTCTTCTCATGTCGGGGCAAAAGCTGTTTACACTACGGTACCATTGGTACATCTACTGCTCGCCACCAGCTCGTGATTTGTAGTCTCGTCCTTAACGGCGCAGTCGGATTTGATTATGCTCACTTGTCTGCTCCCATACATTTATGTTGTGATTGAACCCCATGCAGTCTGGGACTGAGACTACAACATTTGCAGAGTGAGCTTACATGTCAGACCTAATGTCAGACCTAATGTCAGAACCTAACCAGGAAGGCGCTCACGCCAGGTGAATGCCAAAATGGGTATCAAACTCGACCCCCCATCCCAAACTGTGACTTATCAGTAGGGGTTCATATTCACCAACCAATCCCTGCATGGGTGATTTCACGCGATTCAACAATGTGCTCTTAAAGAAATAGAAATCGGATTAGCGAACTGTGGCGGATTGTCAGATTCTTGGCCAGCAATTGAAAATGCTTTGTCACTTGCTTTCTGAAAAGTGCATATATTAAATGTACCACGGACTGTAAACCACCCCTCGATCCTGGGCATGAGATCAATTGCATTAGATATAAGTAGGAGAATAGATTGGATTTAACATTATACATGTTGGTGGCTGTTTTATACATTAGTTGGAGGCAGTGAAGCTTTATGATGAATGGTGAAGTGTGTAACTGCTTTAGATAAGAGAATTTGACATTGGAGCTTTAATTGTTTGGAGTTTCTGTAATCTATGAATATCAGATTGTTTCAGTCTATTGAGAACTGAATTACAATAATCTAATCTGAAAATAACGAGGCTCCTAATAGAAGCATGCGGGTGTCGGCATCTATGTGCTTTCTGGATTCAGCTGATGTTGCAGATATAATGATTGGCTGATCTGCAAACAGTAGTGATATGATTGCTCATTGTCATTGTAGAGTCAAAGACAAAGCCAAGATTTCGAAGTGAAGGTTTGATTGTCTTGATGACAGTGAAAGGGTGAATCTCAAACGGCACAAACTATGTTGGGACAAATTATTAAATGTTTCTCTTTGGTGAATGGTGTACTTCATAGGAAAGTCAAAGATCCAAAGTAGGAACAGACTCAAATTGTATTGCCTTCATCTTTAAACTAACCACATCCTCACAAGTCTATGACAGTTTGGTCATCAGGGTATAGAAGAACTCTCTTTAGTTCATTCCCACTGCTATTGGCCTAGCATGTATGCTGACATTAAAAAGTAGATTGGGGTTTTTTTTAAAAGTGTGGGATTGCTAAACACAGACCTGCAGTCAGAAACCCTCTTGGTCAGTGGTTGCAAGTAATCATTTGAATGCCATTGACAGTACGCTTTTAGAGTCTACTTCTGACAGAACAGAGAATGTTCTTGTGATTACTGATGAAGTTCACTATTGCCATACCAACAAAGGATCACACTGCTAAAACAGTAATATCTGTGAGTGGTTTATAGTATACTGTACCTGTAAAAATTCATTCAGATCAGGAAGACTATTTGAGTCTAATTTATTTTCTCATCTCTGTATTAATACAACATAAATAAATCTCACACAACAGCATACCCCTCAGGTGAATGCTCAAATATTGAAAGATTTATTAGGACAATTTGTGAAACTTTCAACTTAAAAGTATTGTTGGTCTGGGTTTCTTCCTGAGATGACTTATGCATATAAATTCTACACCACATTCATCAAAATGTTTCTCTTACACCAACGAAGATTGCAAAAGCCTATCAACTTGCAAGGTCTAAAATCAACAACAGCTAAATAAGAAGGGGAATAGCAGATTTATGATCGTAATGAAATCCCTAACATCGGAGATCATTTTATATGCGTAACCATACCAGGGGTTGGGAATAAGATCCAAGATGGTTATCTTCCAGAATAAATATCTCGATTGTTAGTAAACCAGATCTCAATAATTTGTTTACATGGTTAAATTAGCAGAGGTAGGTGATACAGAAAGACTGTTAATTCTCTTGAGCTAAAGCTTTCTACATGTCTCATAAATGCTAAGCTCGTTATTGAGTCCGTTTGTCAACGAAGTACAACAAATCATTCTTCATGATTCCAATTCCAGTTCGGAATATGACTTTTGATAACCAATTGAGAAAAAAGATTACCATCAACTGGGCGATTGCAACGAAAGGAAAAAAATAAAATCCTTTCCGAGAACTTAGGTGTGAAATGCACACAAAGAAAAAGCTTCAAAAATCAGAGTTAGGTAGTGTGGTCATGGACCAGACAAAGATGGATTACACATGAATAGATAGAGGTACTAGGTTTTGGGCTGGAGAAAAGATAGATTAGCAAAAAGCAAAGACAGACAGGAGTAAACAAAGCAGACAGATATTCTCCATCAAAATAAAGTAAAGATATAAATATAAATGTAAATTCTGTGGAGAAAATGAATCATCATTAGTCATTCCCGTCCTATATGTTTGAGACCATGGGTGTGGTGTTGATACGCGGGATCACGCATCTTTTCTGATGAGACGGACCAATTCCCGGTTTACCAAGCGCCAATACCTTCAAAATCATGTCGAAATGAAATCATTGGTAGATTGAGTGCTGGTCTGCCCTGTATATTCACTTGTTAACTGCAGGAAGTCGGTCCATCTCAGCAGAGAAACGATGTGGTTTGGTGTATCCACACCACCGGCCCCATAGTCTCAACATACAGGAAGAATGACCAGATTTTATTTTCTTTCTCAACAATCTATCCATCTTTACATTTGTTTGCTTGTTATCTATTTGTCTGTTTTTATACTCTCCTGTCTGACCCTTTCATTTCCACACTTTTGCTTTGTTCTTTCAGCCAAGAACTCCTTTAATCCCTCTTTGTCCGATCTTAGGACCACAACCTGACTCTGCTTTTGTGCCTTTTTCTTTTGTTTCTTATCATTTGATAACTTCTATTCACTCTTGCGTTTATGTATGTTGTTTGTATTCCGTTCCATTTTGCCTTTGAAAAAGAACCTGCTATTTTCGAAACATTAAGGGCCAATATCCATTGTTTGCAATTTCTTTAATACTCAAAATTGATTGTAACCATCCAGACTTGGGTGTGCAGCAAGGCACTTGTAGATATCAATTATGTAATTCTTTGTAAATTGCACCGGATTTTGGTTATAACATGTCCATACAGCGCCTCTTTGGTTTGAAGTTAACCATGCGCTACATGTCATGGTATGTAGTCAAATTTGCACAAAGCATTCAATTTAAAATATACCTTTTATCCCAATGTAAGTTATATAGCTGCGATAGATTTTGCGCATTCCAGTAGTTTACATGTTGAATAAAGCATGTGGTGGTCATTTCCAACTTCCACTGTTGCAGCCAACACATCAAATTCTGACATTTTCCTGCAGAATCAAGTTGTTCTTATCCCTCGTCGTCAGAGTTTGGGCATCTTATCATGAGGCATGAGCTGCAAGGAACTACTGGTAAGTCCTCGCAACTGAATTTTAATGTGTATTTATTGTTTATTCACGAAAGACCAAGGTCGACACTCGGAATTATATAAAATCCTGACTAGAGATTGACCAATTTCGCATTTTCAGCATATTTCGGCCGAATACTTTTAGAGACACATAAAATAATGATATAACAGAATGTATCCTAACCATTTATCTATTGAGCAATATCGGAAGAATTGCCTGTTCTTGTGAGCAGCCCTTTAAAATTTACCTGTACATTAATGAATTCTGTAATAAATAAGAATTGAATAATCTGATGAGCAAGGAGAGAAAAGGAAAATAAAATACAACTGCCACTTTCTGTTCCAAATATGACAAAATATGACAAAATATCCACAGATTTTCCTTTATAAGATGATCGAGGATGAACTTAATAAGGAGAGGAAGTGTATAGTCAAGTGAGGAATGGAAAGTGAGGAATAGTGAGCACTATACATACAAATCAGTGAGATACTGGCATTTTGTCGTCTGCTTAAAACACAATGTTTAGGCATTGTACAAGTGGCAGTTGGGTTCGACATTCTTTCCGAAGTGAATAATCTAACAAGGTGTATAAAATAATAAGTGAATAATTTTGAGCAAGTTTATAAAGAACGAACTCGGGAATAATGAAAGATTTTCATGCATTGTAGATTGTAGATATTTGTAACAGACTGCAATATTTTCATAGACCGCCACTTATTTTAACTCGGAATCTTTCATTATGTTCAGGTCAATCGTGCAATGATGTAATGACTGTCGTTTTGACGGTATTATAGTAGTGTGATTTATACTGAATAAACCAGAACTATAAAAGCTTATATTTTGTTGTTTTCAAGAAAGATCTTGTCGAGTTGTGTACCTTCAATCTTACACCTTGGTTTAAAAATAAAATTGAAACGATATTTTTGTTTTGATCATCCCCATATAATCGGGGAGGGGCACACAACATTCAAAGTTCTTACATTTATCTAAATCAAGTTATGTAGTGGATCCTATGGATGCTCAAATGTTTAACCCAATATGCATGAACTATGCAGAGTTCATCAAATCACTTGAAATGTTTGATTAAAAGATAATTTGACATATTTTGATGATTTCATGTGTTGGATATCATTATGATGATGCTGTAACGATATGTTTAAAAAACAGAAATTCCCGTTTCCATGCCCATTCAAATCTGTATACAAATCAGGTGATAAAACTTCCTTGGCTCGTGAGTGTATATATAGGTCGATATATAGTGCGGTGACGAGAGAATAGGTTCCCATCAGGTTTTTCTTCATTTAAAATTCCGATATTCGTTTAATAATTTCATACCTAAATATTCATCAAAACCGCACCGAACCGGTAAACCAATATACAGCAATCCATGAATATCTGATCCTTCTGTTGTGCAGGTGCCTGGTGTGCAGTGACCAACATAAACCAGTTAGTTCGTGTGTAGACCTGGAGGGGTCAGTTACAGTCACTGGTATCATCCTGAGGAATATCTATTGTTGCTCTCGGACACAGTCATATAAAATAAAGTACGGTGACAACAATTGGTTTGATCTACGTGACTGGATCCGATGGGTTACCATTGGAGGTGAGTCCTATCAGATGACATGCCCACTGTTGTCATATTTTACTTCCGAATCAATATACTGCTATAGCAAATGAGACCATGGTTGTTATTGCACATGAGTGCTATGTTAAATGTACTAACTCATGATAGATATGGTATAGTTCTTACGCAATACAAAATGTCAAGTATTGAATAAAAATGTATAAGTTTCTATACACAGAAATCATTATTAATGTATAAATACACACAAATAAGAAAATAAATCTCAAATAAAAGAAACAAAGTGAACAAAAGTTTAAACAACGTCATGTAGGATCATACCTAAATGGTAAGGGGGGGCAACAACGTCGTAGGATCATCCACCTGTATGGTAAGGGCAGGCAACAACGTCATGTAGGATCATCACCTATTATGGGTAAGGGCGGGCAACAACGTCATGGGATCATCCACCTATTATGGGTGGGGCCGGACAACAACGTCATGGGATCGTCCACCTATTATAGGTAGGGGCAGGGGCACACATAATTTCAAATTTTCCTAGTCAACCTTTGAATGTCTTCCAGTTAAGTGTGCCTTATAAATGATTTATTATTATTAATATGTTTGAAGGGGAAAATGCCAATGTCAATATGTCCAATATCAATATGTCCAATAATATTATTCGTATTATTATTATTATTATTATTATTATTTATTCAGCCATCACAACAAATAAAACAATACAACAATAAAAACAATACTTCCAGATGGGCTTGGAGCAACAAAAGCAAAGCAATTACTGTGATCCGTAGACCTTACATCTGTTGTAAAACAAGGGTATAGATAAAATGTATATTGATTTAGAATAATTTATATAAATAAAATAATAAATAATCAAAAAAGATATAAATAAATACATGTACTTCAAAGGTTTTAAATTTAAATATAACATTAAAAAGCATGAAATATGTGAGAATAAACAATTTTTTTTAATTAGAAAAAAGGAAAAAGAAAAAGGAATACTGATAAAAACTGAAGTGAAATTAAAATGCACAAGGCACCTTAAATAAAAAATATGAAAATAATAGATCAAAACTAATAAATATTTTAACATTAAAATGTAAATGAATAATAAATTCATTAATAAATAAATAAATAAATAAATAATATAAATAATAATATAAATTAATAAATAAGTCAATAAGTCAATAAATCAATTTAATACAATATATATATAAGTAAGTATACAAATAAAAGACTAAATAATAAATTAAATAATTAAATAAGTAAATAAATAATAATCCTGTAGATGAATAATACATTAATTAGATTACTAAATAAATATTAAATTAATTATGGTACACATAGATAATATACATTTATATAAATGATAAAACAAAATACACTTTCTTCATGCTTCAGTGCTTTTAAAAAATGACGGCAGAGAAGTTAAAATGGCAGAATTGCCGAAATTCAACTGGCAGAGCTGACCAGAGCCTGGGGAATCTATTGATCGCATTGAGATGCAAGGACTGGGTTCTGGCAAATAAGTGTTTGAATGTTAAAGCGCTATCATACCTATGGTTAACACTAATGTTCCTATTTACCATGTTTACAGATTCACATTTAATTGTATTGAAAAGACACTTAACAACAAAGAAATCATCAAACAATTACGGCGACTTGATAAAGAAGACCATTTTAGAGTACAAAGTCTGTCGGTGTAAGACATTTCTCCAAATCGCTGACCTAAGATAAATCAAGTCGCACACCTCTGGACACGTTCAAGAGCCTCCTCCTGCATCCGAGTTTGAGGAAACCAAGCATGTATCCCATACTCCAATACAGGAAGAACAAGACTCTTATACAAACATAATTTAGCACAAACAGAGGAATTAAATGCAACAGTCCTAATCAATCCAGGCATTCTATTGGCACGAGAAACAACATCCTTAACATGATCATTCCAAGTTAACTGAGAGTTTAAAGTTACACCGAGGTACTTAAATGAACTAGTAATAGATAATTGAGAATGACCTAACATGTAAACGGGCAGCTGCAAGTTACGTTTTCTAGTAACATGCATAATTTGGGATTTAGTAGCATTAAAAGTCATTCCATTGTCGGTACACCAGTTATACAGCTTGTCTAGGTCCTGTTGTAAACATCATCAGCAAATAAAACACAAGTAGATGTCAAGCCAAACGTGATATCATTAACAAACAAGTTGAATAGTAAGGGGCCAAGCACACTCCCCTAGGGAACACCTGATCGAACATTGGCCCATTCAGATTTTTCCCCAAGGAAGTGTACCCTTTGTTGACGGTCAACCAGAAAATCTTTGACCCATTGCCAAAGGCTAATGTTGAACATAGTAGCAAGTTTGGTAAGCATGTGATGGTGAGGCATACGGTCAAAGGCTTTAGAGATGTCTAAAGACGGCATCTATCCTGGGCGGATTACGCTGGTCAGAATGGGAAGCCCATGCATGGTGAACATTTAACAGCTGGGTCACACTGACCTACGGTAACAAAACCATGTTGGTTTTCGGTTAAATTAAAGCCATTGTCAAAAAAGATGCATCTTTACATCATTTGACAATAATCTCCATCAGCTTGCTAACCAACGAGGTGAGGGCAATAGGCCTGTAGTTAGCTTGAAGGAACGGTCACCTGACTTAAAACTGGTGAGATATTAGCAAGTTTCCAACTTTTTGGAAGTTGGCCCATGGCAAGAGAAATCTGAAATATTTTATGAAATATGTAAGATAGTGGAACAGTGTTACGTAAAATGGTAGCACTAATACCGTCAGGACCAGGGCCTTTCCTACAGGAAGGACTTGATGATGTTGCGAATATCACTGACGGTAAATGGGACAGAGGAAAACAGGGGATAGGGAGATCACAAGTTGAAGGTTCATCACTAACAGTGACAGACAGAGAAAAAACAGAAACAAAGTGATCATTGAAGGCATTGGCTATGTCAAGAGGTTTACTTAAGACATGTGGGCCATGATTAAATGAAGGGGGAGCTGCCGACTGTTTTCTACTACGGACAAAAGCCAAAAAACGTTGTTTGTTATCATTAGTTTAAAAGACCATTAACAAATTTCTTATAGGCCACACAATTTTGTATTTGATTTGATTACGTAATTGTTTATAAATGTTCCAGTCTTCATGAGTTGCAGAATGTCTAGCCCTATTAAAGAGTTGCGTTTTCGAAAGATGAGATGCTTCAATTCACCATTAATCCACAGGTAGTTTTTCTTTTCATACGTCTCGTGGATGATGGTAAAACATCCTTGATGGCAGCATCACAACATCTAAAAGCCTTCCCACTTTGACTCGATGTCATCTTTGTCAAAAAAGGTCCCATGGTGCATAGTGGAGGAGGTCATTTAAGTGTTGAATATGCTCAGGGTTGTTGTAAGACAGGAACTGCCGCACAATTGCTGGGGTAGGTGGAGCACGGTTGACAAAAATTTACTCCATTGTGATCACTAGAAACTAGATTTGGAACGGTGCAGACTTGTGTTACACAATCCGGCTTACTGATAAATATGAGGTCAATTATGGTTCCGATTGACATGTTATTAGGTGAAGGACGTGTGATGTCTGAAACAAGCTGAGTGAGATGTAAATGATCAGCAATTTCAAAAAGTGATGACCGGTTGGATGATACAACTCCTGGTGAACAATGAACGTTAAAATCGCCCATGAGAATAACACCATCAAAATCAGGAATAAGATGTTCTATAATTCCCAACTGCATTGTTCAATTTGTCCCAGCTAGTAGGATCTATTCTCATTTGGGGGTCGGTATATCAATCCGATGAGCCATTTTGTGCAAGGACAAGATACTGACACCCACATCAGTTCCAGCTCGGTTGACTCATGTTCACAAAGACGAACAGGGTGTAGACTGTTATTTATTGCAAGGAGAACACCACCACCTGGTGTAGGGCGATCTTTACGGAAAATGATGTACTCGGTAGGTAGATTCAAAACGGAGTCATGATCTTGATCGGTGAGCCATGTTTCCGTAAGTGCTACTATGTCAATCTGTTTGTTGTTGGTATCAAATGCAATAGATGATGCAAGGTCGATGCCTTTATTTCTGATGCTTCGAGCATTAAGTAAGGTTCCACTGACATTATGGGATAAGTGTGTTGTACTTGATTCTGGTCCAGAGTTTAGTTCAATGTCACCACAAGCAGATAACACACAGTTGAATGTAGATGTACAATTAGGGTAGTACCTGACTGGGACATGCCCAAACCTTGTGGTCCATCCTGCTCTCGATTTCCCTTGGAGATTAATCAGCAAAGTTATACATGTACTTATACATATAGTACTGTGGCATACCATACCACAAGTAAGTGAATGCAGGGTGTGGACAAAAGGATTGACTTGGAACACAATAGCTGGCATCATCTTGGTTGTGGAATCGGTCAAGTGTGTAGCATTCTTGAAGGGTTGCTTGTTGAGAAAGCTGGAAATCAGGCTCAAAATCATCATGAAATTCACAGATATTGACTGCATTTCCAAAGGAAAATGATCTAGAGTAGTCAGTGTGGAATGCTCTTTCAGCTAGTACAAAATTCAGAGTACTTATGTAGCTGAAACCAGGTACAATGAATAGAAATATCAGAGCAAGTTGTAGAGTGTGCACACTGGTCGACATTTTAAAACCCTCCATGATTTAATTTTCTGTATTTAGCCGATGTTGCAGCAGATCAAATCAATTTCCCTGAATAATCCAAGCTTCAATAGTCAACAGTAATTCTATGTTCGCATAACCATTGAGAAATAATTTGCAAAACTACTTTGGAGACAGTTTCCGGTACATATTTGATCAAACCCTGTCTTAAAAAGAAATAATACCCTCTGATAACATCATAGCATATATTCGTAAAAATAATTGTTTTACTGTTAACATATATTGGATATTTTACCACTTCCGCCCTCCGCGAGTAAGGTTATATAAGCTCATTTCAATAGTCGTTGGTTTTCTTGCACATCTTCTTTACTTTCATTGTTTTTCCCCCTTGACTTCACCCCTTGACTTCTCACCTATTTATACCCCTTTTTAAATAATTTCGAGAGTGATATTTTCGTGTGCGGTACTCCTACGAACGCAATTGTAAACATTTTGACCTTTTGGAAATGTTTCAAAATATTTCTTCAATTTTATTTCACCTACACTAGGCGCCTACTAACAAGAATTTCATTTTAAGCAAAAGAAAAAATGTAGGTTTAATTGTTAGCACACCCATATCGAATGAACGATGATTCATCAATGAGAAGTAATTTCCTCTGTTCTTTCCCCCGAATTGAATAATAGTGCCACCAACTGGATCCCTGGCAAAACCCAAGTGAGGACCCAAGTGCGAAGCCACCCCCTCCACCAACACCCGATTAGAAACCACAATGAAAAGTTCCCCAAACAAACACAGCAAACAGCTGAGAGGAATACAAATTTGGCGGCACCCGCTCAGAAGGTCCCTATTGCCAGAGAATAAGTAATAAGAAATTTAGTAATCCACATTAACATAGATTAAAATAAATAAAAATCATTAAAAGATATCATTGCACAAAACACTCTATCGGATAACACAGGTTCCACTGACCCTGTCCCCAAACTCGGACCCAAGTGCGAAGCCACCCCCCTTTTCCTGAACACCCCCCTTTTCCCTGAACCACCCCTTTTCCCACAGACACCCCCTTTTCCCACAGACACCTTTTCACAGACACCCCTTGCCACAGACACCCCATTTTCCCACAGACACCCCATTTCCCACAGACACCCCATTTTCCCACAGACACTCTATTTTACCACAGACACCCCCAATCAAATACCCCAATCAAATACCCCAGTGGTAAATAAGTTCATAAACAAACACAACAAATTCAAAAGGAACTATAAAAAGAAATACGAATCACATCAGGCCCAACCAAGACTCCATAGATTTAGCCCCAAAGAGAGCACATTTACATGGAAAAAATCACACAACTAACTTTATACCCTCCCAGAAATAACCATAGGAATTAAAACCTCGTTCTTATAAATTTAAACTAGCAAAAGTAGAAGGCATGAAGGATTATATCAAATAAACAGTTTTTATGTATTTTGTTTACATATTTTAAAAATACGTATTTTTTTTTAAAAAAAAAAAAAAAAAAACCAGAGAGTGTATTTCAGGAATATGTATCTTACCAAAAATGTGTCTGTGTATGTATATCTGTAATGAGAGAAAAATTAACTTATTGAAACCGTAATCCAACACAGAGTAATTTTCGTTTTTTAATTGGGTGAATATATAATCGTTTTGCTTGAGAAAGAAATTCGTGGGATGATTTTTATTTGTCACCTTTAAAGACAATTCAGCCAAAGCTTTAATTGTTTTACTCGTCGATTAAATTGTTTATTGGTTATAGCATAGAGAAGATCTTTTCTCTATGGATTTATAGTACCATTTTAGACGAATACAAATTGTAGTTTGTGTGCAAAATTGCTAAGAACTGACATTTGCTTATTTCCAACAGAGTGGAATTATTGTGTGTGTGGGGAGGTCAAAGAGCAATAGAAAGGGATAGTTTCGTGATTCTATAAGTATGTAGCTCTGTTTGAACCCAATATACAACATTAAACAACCAACGATGTGGTGAACATTCCAGCTTATTATGTCGTTATTCATTCTTATGTGGAATTTAGGACGAATTTCTCTTCATCAAACTTCCTTCTCTCGCTTTCAGGGTAACTATACATTTCCTTTTATTTTAGATTAATGATTTTCACTATCAAAATAAATTTTAAAAAGTAATGCAATCACCGAACATTGGCCTACAGCAAGGTAAACTGCGGTTGTCTCTAAAACAAGAACCTGAACAAAATGTAAAATGAAAATCAATATGTACCTATGCAGAAATCATTAACAAACTTCCTGTTTGACAATTTGGTATTTTACCCTGCTTTATATACAATTAGAACTATTAGAAACAGAACTTAGCAGTGTAAGTTTATAACTGTCAAAGCCTTATTATTTAAAATACAATGTTTGGAAAGCAAACACAACTGAGATCCTTTCTTTTCTTCTTAGAAACATTTGGAGGCTGCTAATTTGTAATCTCAGAATATTGAACTGTTTTTGCCGTTTACATGTCCGTACTTATTTCACGTTTTTCTATATGATTTTATGAAGCCGCCGCCCTTTCCCCCATTATAATTCCTCAACACAAAATTACAAACATACATCAGATTATTATTAATTGTTTTGTACGCTTTTATACACAAAGTAACATTTTCCGTAAACTTATGACACCAAAGATTATTCTTATTTGTGTTTGCATGATATTTCTTTTGAAAAAATTCAAATGTCTCCATTTATTATCATTAGAAGCCACAATTTTGCTTAAAATACAAAATAAAGCAAGAGTAACAATTGTGTTGATATGTAGTATGGACTCGTTGTTACTATGTCAATTATTGATGACGGTTGAATTTCATAATTTGTCTGATTTGGATAATCGGTGACAGAAATGGGGAAATGGTTACAAAATTGTTGTGTGTTCAAACCGCAAATGCGTGTTGGTACTATAGATAACGTTACACATAGGGCATATCGGAGATTATTTTTGCCTACTGAGCAGGCACCAGTACATAATTTGATATTAAAATTTTATTTTACTTTTATATCTTGATTTTCTTTTCTCCAAACCAAATTCAGTTTGGTCTTCTTTTGAATTATTTGTTCCCATCGTCTTGCAATTGGTGTTTTTCCTTTCTTGTCTAATATGTATCCATAAATATATATATATTTTGTTAAATTGATAATACAACTATATATGAATTGAGGTACACATTTGCACATCAATATTTTCTGTTTCAACAGAATATCTGAAACCATTCCTTTGGAATGGCTCTTAATATTAATAATATTTCAACAATCCAATTATGTTTCTTAAAGTAAGTTTGTTTTTATGTTTTCACAGAAAAATGTGTTAGATTTAATCCAATTGCTAAAATACAAATATTTTGACAGTTAATGTCATTACCCCCAAATAGTTAGTGATTTTACTTTAGCATGTAAATATTGTTTTCCTGAATACGTGTTGAATTAAGTTTATACCAACAAAAATATCAGTTCCCGATAAAAATGAGGCAAGTCAACAATATTTATTTGTTGACACTTCACTGTGTTTTCGTTGTATTGAGAATTAAATAATTAGGTCCATATAACTGTAAATAATAATCACAAAGCTTGTCCATTTTTCTATGGGATTGTTGAGCAACATAACAACCCAGTTGATTTTCAGAGCCAGTGTATTTCAATGTGTATATTAAGTTAAAGCCACCTTCGTTGAGTTTATTGACAATTGCTTTTTAATGAGACATGTTGGGTTCATTGCACTGTTCCATATACAAGAGAGAATAAGTTTGTTTATCTATGAAAACGTGATGTTTACATGGAATGACGGACCCAAAAGGTAAAATGGGTATACTGAGAGTATTTATAATAGTTACACGTCCCTAGTAAGGTTGGCTTCTTTTCCACTGGATTAATTATATTCCTGAAATTAGTAATTTTTCTTCCCAGACAAGTTCACATAACATCTGTTCATATTTTTCGAAAACTAAAACACCTAGTGTCTTTTAAAGACTTTGTTGCCAATCAATTATTTCAAGTAGGTGCTGGTTGAGATCTGTATTTTCTATAATAAGTCTCTTTTGATTTTTGAAGGTTCAGTTTGGCCCCTGCACTCTTCCAAAGTTTGCTTCACTTAGCGATTATTTTTATTGAATTGATGTCTGACAAAATTAATGTGTCGTCTGCATACATGGAAATGCGAAGATCTGTGTTGTGGTTGTTAGCCAATTCGATACCACAAACGTTCAAGAAACCTCATCTTATTTTCAAGGACTTCTGCAACAAATAGAAAAAAGAATAGCAGGAGCGGACAGTCATTTTTCTGCAGCATACCCAGCACTTTTGTCAAGGGTTTAGAAATTGGCATAGAAATCTAATAAAAAAAAAGGTTTTTCACAACTTAATTCACCATATCAATTGAGTTGCATGATAGTTAGAAGTGGTTAGAACTCTCGCATTGCAAAAATAACGTACCGAGTTCAAGACTAGGTTTTTTAACATGTTCATAAAAAAAATATATATATATATATATACTTTTATGAATATGTTTTTCTGACTACAAAATTAATTCAGAAGCAATTCCTGTGTGTGTGTGGGGTATTAAGCTACACTTAGAACCTCAGTCGGCAAATGAAAGGTACTAGAATATATGAATAACAATACCTAGAATGTATAAAGTAGAGCTGCTATTATTGCAAAATGTATCATATTTCTAAGCACTGAAGATTTGCCGGAAGAGCTACGGTTTTCCAGTTTTGGGTGGCAGCCCCCACCCATCCTCCCACCCCCACCCCCACCCCCACCCCCTGCCCCTCCCCCTCCATTTTAGGAAGAAACAAATGCCTGGTCATAGTTAGGCAAGGTGTCGGTAACTACCCACTCTGAAAATCCTAAGGCTGTCAGTCAGAAATTAGCTCAATTTCATAAAGAAAAATGCCTCATGTTCTGAATTGTTAGTAGTCTGTATAACTTGATATAGTTGACGTGAGCGGACAACTAAAACAGACATTATGGAAATATTGTTACTAACGCTACTTGATGTTTCATACATTGTTTTGATCCAGTTAATAAACATCTGACCAAAACTTTTTTTTCAGTGTTTCAAATAAAACCCCATTAACCGTACTGCAGCACTTTTCATAATCTAAATAAAGACAACAAAGAAACAAAACAAAACAAAACAAAACAGAGTTGCAGTGGTTTTATTATTGTTTTGACGAAAATGAATAACATTTAATACTGAATTTAATATTGTTAATCTGTTTTGTATGTAAATCAGACTGGTCATCTTGGATTATGTCCCCATGACTGGTGAAATGTTATTTTGTATAGTCTATATTTAGTAAACTTATTGGTCTCTAATTCTTCAAATCCTGTTCGATCGCTTATATATATAATAGATATAAGTACTCCAGAATTGCGATACTGATAATTGGGCCTTTTTTAAAGTTTCTATCCGATTGAATAAAGAAGGTTTTGCTTCCCAAAACTCTGTAAACTTACTGTAAAAACTGTCCGTGCCTGGACTGTTGTTGTTGTTAAATAATTTAGTGCATGTTTATATTTCTTCAGTAATTATTCAGAAGAATGTGATTTAGAAGAACAGACCGTAAACATATTTACTTCGTTCAGTACGTCATTAGGATCTTGTGCAAAACACCTTTGAGCGTTTTTTCAACCTTGTGGTATTTTTCTGTTGTATAAAAATATTACGCTTTCTTAAACCTAGAAAAATTTGGTGTTTTTCTCCTCCTCAAACCATTTTCTGGACCCAACCTTGACCCTCACTTATCATAGATGGTTTTCAATGTGTTGCGTGGTGTGTGCCCTCCTGATTGATCACTACCATTTTACCACATGCTTGAATTTATACAATGATCGTTTCTGCCACCCTAGGCCCATACATTTTTTCTGCTTTTGAATAATAACAATAAAATTTTAGATTTTCATCTTTACTGGGGCCCCAGCGCAGTCTTTCATCTTTGAATTGATTAGATAATTGAAGTGATAAGTCTTTATATATGAATTCAATTTTGCATTTGAATACTGGATCATTTATAAGAGAGCTGTTAACTTCCAACATCCAGGTCCTCTCTTTGCACATATGTAAATCCCTGATGAAAAGTTCTGCAGTTTGACAACTATTCAGAATTTGCGGCACAGTATTATCACAACCCACAATAAAAAAAAGAAATCAACAATAACGAACAACAAATAAAATAATAATAAGAAGAAAAATGAGCAACAACATTTCTACCAATAACAGTAAAATAAATGCCTCCTCTGTTTTTATTCACGACGAAATAAACGACTGATGAATTTAAAACTATGAGCACATTATTTGTGAAACATTATTGCATTGTGTTTTCAATATTTTTTTTTTCTAAGAAAAGGATGAAATGTAGGAATGAAACTTAACTAGGAATAATGGTCTTACACCATACACCAAATGCAAAACGTCTGATGAAAGTGTCGATAACGGTTTTGAAACTTATGAAATACCTGAAATTCTCATCAACCAGGAATGCATTTAACAGAAATGTCCAACATATTTCGCCGGATCCTCGACCGATTTGCGAAGTCCTTTTTCATAAGCCCTGATATTGACATCTTTGTAGCATCGGCTGATGAACATGGCACACAGCGATGTGGTTCAGCTGGACTTGACTTACTGTACCAAGCCAAGTCTTCAAGCGCCTCAGTGAAAAACTTCCTACATGTGCAAGATGTTACCGCCAGACAAGTAGAAGTCAGAAGCAATAAATAGTTGCGGAAACGGGCCATGGACCCTTTTAGCCATGGTAATAATGACATGTTTTGCGTCGAAGTGAAGATGCTGCTGCAGTGTGTTTAAACACGTCGTTGAATTTGAGGGCAGAGTAGTTCAGCTCTGGCACTGTTTATAACCTCGTTGTTCATTTTCCCAGACGTGATTATCACCTTCAACCTCTTGATATTGGTGATAGGCCAGGACTTGGTATTGTTAAACCTTATCACGTAGGTGACTCTCCGCAACATCAATAAATTGCATTGTTCTGTGCCCTCTGCATTTGCTGGTTGGTAGTGTGTTGTGCTTCTGCCCTGTGTACCGCTTTTGCGGCTTGCTCTGGCGTGGCAGCGTAAGTTGAACGAATCTACACTCTTCAGCTTGATGACAACTTCTTGAAACACTTTGCTGAAATGATCACCTGATCACCAGGTCTGAAACTGGTCAACAGTGACTGTTATGGACATTATTCTAACCAACAAATTATTATATATTAAATGATTAAAATTAGTTAATTACCTGTACGCATTATAGAGAGAGATTAAATAAAAAATAACAATAGATGGAGAAAGAAACTGGAGAATCAAGGATCAAGAACAGAAAGTAGAAGAGGTAATGACGACATCAGGAACATGATGGACAAGAACAGAAAGAAATAGAGATGAACGGTATTTGCACGAGAAGGACGAAATCCTACTCGAATGATGATAATGAAGATGATGATAAAGAAGATTTGATGACAAGTCTGTCTGCCCTGAGATATTGACGATCGTAGCCTGCAGTGTACTGTTCAGTTGTTCTAATAGGTGCGGCGGGCTTCATCTGCCACCATCAAACCAAGATGAGTCTCCCTCAACTGTCTAGGGATAAGCCATTTGCTCATACAGTCTCACCACTTGCAGAGATTGTGCACTTTCCTTGGTGTAACGTTCAGAAATAACTGGGTAGTTGTCAATCGCGGACTGCATGGCAGCGTGTTGGACACATCGGTCTGATGGTACGTGGACATGGCGTTGTCATTACTTGCTTCAGATGCAATCTTCTTTAAATAGAGCCTGCTGGTAAAAAGAAAGTAGTTGATTATACCATGTTCAACCGCAAGGTTGTATCTCAGAAAACATTATGTAACAAAATTATAAAAGGTTATTGGGGCGTTATTTAAGACTTTGAGGATTTTTTTGATTTGTTCCTGTCAAGTAGGCTGGATTCGTGTGAAGTGATAATTTCTAAAACTTTCCAGATATGTTAAAAGATGACGCTCCAAATCATGCACCCATTGAATTGTATGACGAACTAGTGGATATCTCCACTACCACTGGGTTGAACAAATACTTGGACAGGTAGGCCTCAAGGCAGTGAAAGGGCTTATCGCTGGCGTTCTCTTATTTTGGTTTGGCAAACCATTGGCAGTACCGTCATATGTCTTGGCTTCCTTTTAGATGTTGAGATGAGGAGCAATATAACGAAGACGTCCTGCAACTATATTTGTACTGTCTTTTCCTGTTGTGTCAGGTAGTTCATAAATCCAATGAAATCTTCATGGACATTCAAGTCAGAGTCCATATTCTGAATACATACGGTACACATTTCGTTTTGCCAGAAACTTTTTATATTCCATCAACCATAACTGCAAACTTCACCATGATTTATTCCCTCGACATTCAGTGTGAGTATTAGGACTGAAGAGTTCCGACATTCTCTGCAGTTTGTGCCTGATAAGATATGAAGTTGGTTAGTCCGAGATAAGGTACTGTCTGAGGTCTTTCGCTACCTACCAAAGTTTTCCAGTAATTGAACAAGATTTCCTCATCTGCATTGCCAGGACCACGGAATGCCAAACCTGCTGCCAGCAGGAACTGACTGGATGTGCAAACTGTATGGCATTGATTTCCTGCGCTACTGTGTTGATGTTGCACTTGCTCAGCATTAAAGCTGGCACTGTGGTTCTTTGATAGCTCTCAAATCAATTGACGGCTAGCTGAGTGGGTGTCAAAGATGAAGGCCAAACCTTTTCAGTAGCTTTCTTCCAAATTGTCAAATCTAGTGAGATGAAGGCAGCTCTTTTTGATTTTAATAACTTTAGTAACCTACATCTCATTTGCTCTTGCGGGGAAAAAAACACTATACGTTCTTTACCGGCAACGTAGTGACCCAGGGGTATTTTTTCAAACCACTTTTTAAAGCAGACGTTTTGGCTTTATCTTTTAGTAAGAATTATGGATACATCTGCTGACAAGGCTCATTTAGTTGTTCAATGCTCCTTTCAACGTGCACAAGCATCATGTGTATACTGCCGCTGCTTGTTCCTCATCTTCGCAATCTGCAGGCTCACTTAGATGCTGAGCCAATCTGGTCATATCGGCATCGGCAGGTTTTGAAGAAAATTAGTTATTTTTTTGTAACCTCAATTTCTTTTGGCCTTTACCAAGTGTCTATGCTTTTCATATAGGGGACAACAACGTTTTAGTAATTAAGACTTATAATTCGGGTAAATTTGTTTTAATGAGTGTTTTCTTAACACCTCGAGACATATTTCAGGTTCGCTTAGTTTTAGAATTCCTACATGTATTTTTATTGTTGACGGGATTGGCGGAGCCTTCACGCTTTTCTTATATTACAGGTTTTGGTTGATGTCGTCTTTAACCCGCTGCTGTTGTCCTCACATTGATCTTCTCTCATGTTATTGGCTCAAATCAACTGTTAAGGAGAGGTTAAAATTCATCGCACGTCTTTTCTACTATTTTGACGGCAATTTCCTGAACATGTAGGCCTAGTTTTCATCGAACATCAATAATTTTAGAGAAATGACAAAAATACTTTGAAATAGAAACATTTCACAAAATAATAGTAAGAACCTTTAGTTTAAAGACGTATCGCCCGGTGTTTCAAACCCCTGTTTCCGGAAATGGTTTTCATTGGAACAGTTGATAGCTTTTTAGTAAGGAATACTTAGAAATGATATATTTCACAGAATAGTTATTACAGCTATTTAATGTAAAGTAAGAAACAACTGCATGATGATTACTATCAATGATATTTCAAGATATTTACTGTAAAACCATGTTTCGTACGATTATTTTGAGAAATGTGTATAATTTAACAGCATTTGTATTCACTTCTTCAAACAAAATAGCGACAAATGTTCTGATGACAAAGCAAAACAGCGATGTTCTCATGACAACAATGAAATAGCGATGTTCTGATGACAAATAAAATAGTTATGTTCTGATGACAAATAGTCAGCGATGTTCTGATGATAAATAAAATAGCGGATGTTCTGATGACGAATAAATGCTCGTTTAAATATAAAAGCTGTCGTTATTATAGCGAAAACACGAGCGATGTGTCTTTAACAGTAACAATGCCTATGACGGAATCCACCGTCGATTAATTTTGGGACATATTTATCAGTTAAACCATGCTTATCATGATTATTTTCAGAATACGTAAACATCTTAAAATATATCTCATTTCAGCAGAAGTTGTTTCCTTTCAAAAGGAAATTAATAATGTTCAAATGAACCGGTACCGCCGGTAAATACGAGCGATGTTGAACATTTCAGCTATCTTTATGCAATACCGTACCATACAGAATTTGTCATACCACATAAGCGATTTTCTGTCTGAACACTACATTTATTAGTAGAAAACGGTCTTGAAAATCGCCCTTTTCCACACATTTTAAGTAATTACTTTTGAATGGGTGCAGGCTATTTCACCGGGTAAAACGACTTTTATAACGTTTCATTGCAGTCCTATTGAGATCATAAATATTTTTGGAGAAGAAAACCACTGTATATTTTGCTTTCAAACCTCCGAGTTTGGCCTGTTTTCCTGTGGAAGGGCTAATTTTTAACTGCTCCGCGCGGCGTTCTCTTTGATGTATTTCCTCACTGGAGCATAAATTTCAACAGGGTAAACGACCACCAAACAGACTTGATCTTACTGTTTCCACGATGTAAAAGCTTATTCTGATTGGTTGGGAAAAAAACACCGTATTTTTTGCACATAGTGACCAATGACAGCCAAATCTGATTCCTGCATTCGACAAGTCATTCTCCATCAGTTTATATTAATGCGTTATGCATTCTTCAGCTACTACATAATCTATCAAAAATGATGAGACTGAATTGGATATTAATTGTATATTAAGTAATACTAATTGCGGTGACACCATGTGGAATCTCAATTGAGTAGTAATTAGTTCTGAAAAGAACTGGAGGTACAACTCGACGTTTCGATCAGTATGCTCTGATCGTCCTCAGGAGAATGCCGGACTCTGGAAAATGTTGTCGAAAGAGAGACTGCTGAGGATCATCTCGAATGGATGCTGGAGGACACCAGCAGGCGGAACTGTGAGACCAGAGCGATCCTAGGTTGCTCACTGAACTGAATCAGCAGCTGACAGCACAGGATGGCGGCAGCGACTTCGGAATGGAGATCCTCAGCCTGGGTGGGTTAGTGGTCAGGATACAGGAGATCCTCAGTCTGGGGTGGACTCTCAGGTCCTGTGTCTGTATAACCCACCCAGACCGAGGATCTCCATATCCCAAGTCAACCACCCTCCATCCCCTGTGCTTGTCAACAACTGATTCGAATGGTGAGCACACACCTCTCCCAAACTGCAGGGATCCTAGTCTCAACAGTTCCTGCCTGCGCGCCTCAACGAACCAATCCTCCAGTAATCCATTCAGGGATGATCCTCCAGCAGTCTACTGTAAAGATGGACTTCAACGAAATATATTATGGTGTTTTGACGCTGTTAGGCTATACAAGAAGTGTGTAATGATTACTTCTATATGATTAAAATTCAACAGTAATTTCTTAATGTAAAAAAATTCATTCTCTTGATCAGCATTTCACGATCTAGAAAAGCTGTGTTTCGCAAAAGCCCAACCGCAAGAATAATTCATATCGTAGTTAGACGTACAATCAAGGACTGGCATTCGCCGTTTATGCCCACATGTCATGAGTGTTCCCCAGCAAAGTGCATTAAAAGCGACGTGTGAAGAAAACGAACTCCCAGTCGTACTCTACTTGCCTTCTCTCGATATTCGACGCTTTCAAAGCATGGAACAGAGCCTTGTTTCAAAACGATATTTGGTATCCAAACCAAAACTTTCTTTCATCAGACTGGAAGGAATTCTACAGTCGCTCGTAAAATGGGCTGCTGAAATAACCAACGACCACTTTGTCAACGTGAAATCCTTTTTCGTGTATTGTCTTACGAACTTCACCCACTCCTTGAAGCCATGATTCTGCGGAAATCGGAAAAAACTAACTTGGATTCTTGGTGGCACTTTGTAATATCCACCAACAGCACATGTGCAGGGGTTATGCCGTCTTACACAAAATTGTCAAAACGGGAAAAATAATGTGTATCAGCTTCGAGCAAGTAAACTCTACTGCTAAACACAAAGACAAAAACGGCTTCCTTTATTTATATTCCAGATAGTACGTCACTTTACGCTGGTTTACGTACCGTTGGTATTTCACCGTTCATTTCGTATTGTATTTCTATGGGCCTTGCTGGGAACCATGAAAGGCGCAGCCAATCAAGAGAGAAAAACCACTCGTTCAGAAATCTAAGAAATATTTTTACAACCAAAATTAAACAAAATAACGGGGAATAAAACCATCGTACTGATAATGAAATAATAACTAAACACAACATAAACAAGACTCAGGAGACGATTTAGTGTACGAGCTCTCGTTGAAGTCCATCTTTAAGCAGCAGCATTTTCCAGAGTCCGGCATTCTCCTGAGGACGATCAGAGCATACTGATCGAAACGTCGAGTTGTACCTCCAGTTCTTTTCAGAACTAATTACTACTCAATTGAGATTCCACATGGTGTCACCGCAATTAGTCTTACTTATCCTCACCATGCAAAGCTACAAGTTTTACCTAATTGTATATTGAATAGACATTGTGATTTGGTTTGTAATGGTAAATAAATAGTGATTTTCTTTTGTGAAATATTTTGTCTAGTTTCTCACATCAGTGTAAAGATTATTGCCCCTCAAACCTTACCACTTTGTTCCACCCATTTTGTGAATGGAAGATCCATATCTAGGTTTCACGGACAAACGCACAGCTCCAACAGAGATAACGTTAATCCGCTTACTGTACCCAGTCACTGAGTGCATTGTACATGTGATATGATTTAAACAGCCAAATAAAGTGGAACAAAATCGGGGTAATCAAATTCATATGGACATCACCCCATCATCTCAGTAACCTCACTAAGGTCTGTACCCTATAGGCTTAAGCGCTATCATCTAGCTGCTTATCATCGTTACATCAGAATATATTGTTCTTTTCATTAACCTTAACTACCCCAAACCCTGCAAAATCCTCCAAGGGGCAAATTTTCAGGAAAATCCAATCACTGTTGGAAACTGGCAATTTTCCACCTCTTCAATGGCCAAAATGACTACACCTGGCAAGAAGGCATATTAAGTTCTGAAATATGAAAGATCAACGAAAACGCGCGTGCATTTTGGAAGATAAGTGCATGTTTCCAAAAGTGCACTGATGGATTTTGGAGGATCTAGGAATGTTCCTATGTCAGAATACCTAGGGGTTAGGGTTAAGGCACTCTATGAGCCTAGACTCGTCGTTAACACAAATACATTCCTGTATTATAATACTGCATTATCAGGCCTTTGATAAACTTATTGTCATAAATAATAACCTCAGACAAA
>CM055819.1:50577966-50612300 GCA_029582265.1 Zoroaster sp. YZ-2022
ATTGTTTTAAAACAGGGTCCATATGCAACTATCAACACAATTGTTACTCTTGCTTTATTTTGTATTTTTAAAGCAAGGTTAATAGCTTACAATGATAATAAATGGATAGACATTTTGAAATTTTTTCAAAAAATAAATATCATGCAGAGCACAAATAAGGAATAATGTTTGGTGTCATAAGTTTTACGGAAAATGTTACTTGTGTATAAAAGCGTACAAGGAAACAATTAATAATAATCTGATGTATGTTTGTGGTACACATGTTGAGCAATTATAATGGGGAAAGGGCGGCTTCATAAAATCATATAGAAAAACGTGAAATTAGTATGGACATGTAAACGGCAAAACAGTTCAATATTCTGAGAGATTACAAGTGTAGCCTCAAACGTTTCATAAGAGAAGAAAAGAAAAGGATCTCAGAAAATATTATATGGTATATGGTATATGGTATATTTTATTAACATCATCACATTGTGACCCAAAGGTCAAATTACATGATAATTTACAATATTAAAAACATCAAAACTGTAGTAAACATTAAACAAATAATATATAGAAAGAACATTTAAATTGATTGGTTATTAAAGACACAAGAAATATGGAATTATTATATTGCACATAGATTTGTCTGGCTCTCATATTTTTAAAAAGCTGCACACAAAGACTACCTATTAAACAAAATGATAAAAAGGTGAAATGGGCTGTTTTGAAAAATAAATTGTCATAGTGTGTGAACTGATGCGCATTACTACACAAGATGCGGGTATGAGACTCCCGTCTGGCAGGGAGGAGAGAATCATTTGTGCATTCTGAAATAACAAGCCCTTCGGACAATGGCTCTCCCTCTATCAACACATAGTTTTGGTTGGCTTAAAATGTAATTAATAAAGAGTTGATCACAGATATTCTACTTGTTCAACAAGCTAATAAAATAGGGTATTGAACTGTTTGAACCGAGTTGTCCTGGTGCGTAAGTGGGAATAATGGTGTGCATTGCGCAGGTTGCGGGCATGAGACTCCTGTCTGGTAGGAGGGAGGAGATCATTTGTACGTTCTGGTGTGAGCCCTTCGGCGAACCTGAGACAATGACTCTCCCTCCTATCAGCAAGAGACTCAAGCCCGCAAACTGCATAGCATCCGCATATGAAGTATAGCGCTGTCCCAAAATAGTTCTGCATGCGCGTTTTGCAGATGCTCCAGGATTTTCTTCTGAGCAGCAGTAATGAGGAAGACCAAGCAACATCAGCATATTCAGCAGCAGGTCTCACATAACATTTGTAAATTGATACGAGCTCATCATCATTGAATCCAAACCTCTTGAGCAGACGGAGCATATACAATTTTTGATTGGCTTTCTTGGAAATTTCATTGATATTTTTCTCCCATCGAAGGTCGTCCTGCAGCCAGACTCCAAGTACCTTTGTCTAGATACAAAGTTCAGAGGGACTCCTGCAATGCTCAACTCGGCATGTGGTGGGGGTTTAGTTTTGAAACATGTTTGGATGGCTTGGCACTTGGAGAGATTCAGTCTGAGTTTGTTGGTGTTAATCCATTCATTAAGTTCATCAAGAACAACTTGCAACCCACTAGGTTGGATACACGAGCGATTTTCAGCAAGTGTCAAGTCATCCACATATTTCCAGCACTTGATCTTTTCACCCAAATCATGAGCAGCGTCGTTAATAACAACTTGAAAGCCAATGGGGCCGAGTTTGGTTCCTTGAGGGAGAGCTCCACTGAGGACTTTATACTCCGAGAGTGTTTGATTGTAACGTACACATTGGGCGCGGTTTCTGACAAAGTCACACAACCAAGGGACGATAGATCTGCGGACTCCCAAGCGGATAAATTTCTCAATGAGGATGGTATGGTCAATCATGTCAAACGCTTTGGAGAAATCCGTCAGAACCACCGTCCCAACGTTGTTGACTCTGTCAACCTTGATGGAGTGAATGGAGGACTAACTAAATAATGGGGAGGTAAATGCCTTTGATATTGCCAAATTGTTGAGGGTCGATTTTATCTTGAATATCATCCAAAACCCAGTTTGTTACAAAACCCTCCCCTATCTTTGCAAAGCAGTCAGTCAAAGAAACTGGTCTGAGTTTATCAGCCCTGGGGGGCTTTGTCTTGGGTATGGGTACTACTATGGCTTTTTTCCATTGCTTAGGCACCACCCCTTCTTTGTACGAACAATTCAGAACATCAGTTAAAGGTGAACTCAACTCATACGCAAATTCTTTAACAAGCTTGGGAGAAATCCCATCGGGACCAGTTGCTTTGTTGGATTTGGATTTGACTTTTTTGAGCTTTTCAAGCATTGTATTTTAACAATAAGGCTTTATTGTGTTATAAACTTACACCGCTAAGTTCTGTTTCTAATAGTTCTAATGTATATAAAGCAGGGTAAAATACCAAATTGTCAAACAGGAAGTTTGTTAATGATTTCTGCATAGGCATATATTGATTTTCATTTTACATTTTTGTTCAGGTTCTTGTTTTAGAGACAACTGCAGTTTACCTTTGCTGTAGGCCAATGTCGGTGATTGCATACTTTTTAAAATTTATTTTGATAGTGAAATCATTAATCTAAATAAAAGGAAATGTATAGTTACTCCTGAAAGCGAGAGAAGGAAGTTTGATGAAGAGAGAAATCTGTCCTAAATTCCACATAAGAATGAATAACGACATAATAAGCTGGAATGTTCACACGTTGGTTGTTTAATGTTGTATATTGGTTCAAACAGAGCTAGCATACTTATAGAATCACGAAACTATCCCTTTCTATTGTTTTGACTCCTCCCCACACACACACCCACTTGTTGGAAATAAGCAAATGTCAGTTCTTAGCAATTTTGCACACAAACTACAATTTGTATTCGTCTAAAATGGTACTATAACCATAGAGAAAAGATCTTCTCTATGCTATAACCACAACAATTTAATACGAGTAAAAACAATTAAAGCTTTGGCTGAATTGTCTTTAAAGGTGACAAATAAAAATCATCCCACGAATTTCTTTCTCAAGCAAAACGATTATATATTCACCCAATTAAAAAACGAAAATTACTCTGTGTTGGATTACGGTTTCAATAAGTTAATTTTCTTCATTACAGATATACACAGACACATTTTGGTAAGATACATATTCCTGAAATACACTCTCTGGTTTTTTTTTTTTTTTTTTTCAATCAAAATACGTATTGTTAAAAGATGTAAACAAAATCCATAAAAACTGTTTATGTGATATACTCCTTCATGCCTTCTACTTTTGCTAGTTTAAATTTCTAAGACCGAGGTTTTAATTTATGGTTATTTCTGGGAGGGTATAAAGTTAGTTGTGTGATTTTTCCATGTAAATGTGCTCTCTTTTGGGGGCTAATCTATGGAGTCTTGGTTGGGGCCTGATGGGATTCGTATTTCTTTTATAGTTCCTTTTGAATTTGTTGTGTTTGTTTGGCGAACATTTCACTGGGGTATTTGATTGGGGTATTTGATTGGGGTGTCTGTGGTAAAATAGAGTGTCTGTGGGAAAATGGGGTGTCTGTGGGAAAATGGGGTGTCTGTGGGAAAATGGGGTGTCTGTGGGAAAAGGGGGTGTCTGTGGGAAAAGGGGGTGTCTGTGGGAAAAGGGGGGTGTCTGTGGGAAAAGGGGGTGGCTTCGCACTTGGGTCCGAGTTTGGGACAGGGTCAGTGGAACCTGTGTTGGGTCCGATAGAGTGTTTTGTGCAATGATATCTTTAAGATTTTTTATTTATTTTAATCTATGTTAATGTGATTACTAAATTTCTATTACTTATTCTCTGGCAATAGGCCCTTAGCGGGTGCCGCCAAATTTGTATTCCTCTCAGCTGTTTGCTGTGTTTGTTTGGGGAACTTTTCATTGTGGTTTCTAATCGGGTGTTGGTGGAGGGGGTGGCTTCGCACTTGGGTCCTCACTTGGGTTTTGCCAGGGATCCAGTTGGTGGCACTATTATTCAATTCGGGGGAAAGAACAGAGGAAATTACTTCTCATTGATGAATCATCGTCATTCGATATGGGTGTGCCAACAATTAAACTTACATTTTTCTTGCTTAAAATGAAATTCTGTTAGTAGGCGCCTAGTGTAGGTGAAATAAAATTGAAGAAATATTTTGAAACATTTCCAAAAAGGTCAAAATGTTTACAATTGCGTTCGTAGGAGTACCGCACACGAAAATATCACTTCGAAATTATTTAAAAGGGGTATAAATAGGTGAGAAGTCAAGGGGGTGAAGTCAAGGGGGAAAAACAAGCGAAAGTAAAGAAGATGTGCTAAAACCAACGACTATTGAAATGAGCTATATAACCTTACTCGCGGAGGGCGGGAAGTGGTAATATCCAATATATGTTAACAGTAAAAACAATTATTTTTACGAATATATGCTATGATGTTATCAGAGGGTTTATTTCTTTTTAAGACAGGGTTTGATCAACATGTACCGAAACTGTCTCAGTAGTTTTTGCAAATTATTTCTCAATGGTTATGCGAACATAGAATTACTGTTGACTATTGAAGCTTGGATTATTCAGGGAAATTGATTTGATCTGCTGCAACATCGGCTAAATACAGAAAATTAAATCATGGAGGGTTTTAAAATGTCGACCAGTGTGCACACTCTACAACTTGCTCTGATATTTCTATTCATTGTACCTGGTTTCAGCTACATAAGTACTCTGAATTTTGTACTAGCTGAAAGAGCATTCCACACTGACTACTCTAGATCATTTTCCTTTGGAAATGCAGTCAATATCTGTGAATTTCATGATGATTTTGAGCCTGATTTCCAGCTTTCTCAACAAGCAACCCTTCAAGAATGCTACACACTTGACCGATTCCACAACCAAGATGATGCCAGCTATTGTGTTCCAAGTCAATCCTTTTGTCCACACCCTGCATTCACTTACTTGTGGTATGGTATGCCACAGTACTATATGTATAAGTACATGTATAACTTTGCTGATTAATCTCCAAGGGAAATCGAGAGCAGGATGGACCACAAGGTTTGGGCATGTCCCAGTCAGGTACTACCCTAATTGTACATCTACATTCAACTGTGTGTTATCTGCTTGTGGTGACATTGAACTAAACTCTGGACCAGAATCAAGTACAACACACTTATCCCATAATGTCAGTGGAACCTTACTTAATGCTCGAAGCATCAGAAATAAAGGCATCGACCTTGCATCATCTATTGCATTTGATACCAACAACAAACAGATTGACATAGTAGCACTTACAGAAACATGGCTCACCGATCAAGATCATGACTCCGTTTTGAATCTACCTACCGAGTACATCATTTTCCGTAAAGATCGCCCTACACCAGGTGGTGGTGTTCTCCTTGCAATAAATAACAGTCTACACCCTGTTCGTCTTTGTGAACATGAGTCAACCGAGCTGGAACTGATGTGGGTGTCAGTATCTTGTCCTTGCACAAAATGGCTCATCGGATTGATATACCGACCCCCAAATGAGAATAGATCCTACTAGCTGGGACAAATTGAACAATGCAGTTGGGAATTATAGAACATCTTATTCCTGATTTTGATGGTGTTATTCTCATGGGCGATTTTAACGTTCATTGTTCACCAGGAGTTGTATCATCCAACCGGTCATCACTTTTTGAAATTGCTGATCATTTACATCTCACTCAGCTTGTTTCAGACATCACACGTCCTTCACCTAATAACATGTCAATCGGAACCATAATTGACCTCATATTTATCAGTAAGCCGGATTGTGTAACACAAGTCTGCACCGTTCCAAATCTAGTTTCTAGTGATCACAATGGAGTAAATTTTTGTCAACCGTGCTCCACCTACCCCAGCAATTGTGCGGCAGTTCCTGTCTTACAACAACCCTGAGCATATTCAACACTTAAATGACCTCCTCCACTATGCACCATGGGACCTTTTTATTGACAAAGATGACATCGAGTCAAAGTGGGAAGGCTTTTTAGATGTTGTGGATGCTGCCATCAAGGATGCCTTACCATCATCCACGAGACGTATGAAAAAGAAAAACTACCCGTGGATTAATGGTGAATTGAAGCATCTCATCTTTCGAAAACGCAAACTCTTTAATAGGGCTAGACATTCTGCAACTCATGAAGACTGGAACATTTATAAACAATTACGTAATCAAATCAAATACAAAATTCGTGTGGCCTATAAGAAATTTGTTAATGGTCTTTTTAAATCCAATGATAACAAACAACGTTTTTTGGCTTTTGTCCGTAGTAGAAAACAGTCGGCAGCTCCCCCTTCATTTAATCATGGCCCACATGTCTTAAGTAAACCTCTTGACATAGCCAATGCCTTCAATGATCACTTTGTTTCTGTTTTTTCTCTGTCTGTCACTGTTAGTGATGAACCTTCAACTTGTGATCTCCCTATCCCCGAGTTTTCCTCTGTCCCATTTACCGTCAGTGATATTCGCAACATCATCAAGTCCCTTCCTGTAGGAAAGGCCCCTGGTCCTGACGGTATTAGTGCTACCATTTTACGTAACACTGTGTCTCCACTATCTTACATATTTCATAAAATATTTCAGATTTCTCTTGCCATGGGCCAACTTCCTAAAAGTTGGAAACTTGCTAATATCTCACCAGTTTTTAAGTCAGGTGACCGTTCCCTTCAAGCTAACTACAGGCCTATTGCCCTCACCTCGTTGGTTAGCAAGCTGATGGAGAGATTATTGTCAAATGATGTAAAGATGCATCTTTTTGACAATGGCCTTAATTTTAACCGAAAACCAACATGGTTTTGTTACTCGTAGGTCATGTGTGACCCAGCTGTTAAATGTTCACCATGCATGGGCTTCCATTCTTGACCAGCGTAATCCGCCCAGGATAGATGCCGTCTTTTTAGACATCTCTAAAGCCTTTGACCGTATGCCTCACCATCACATGCTTACCAAACTTGCTACTATGTTCAACATTAGGGGCTCTCTTTGGCAATGGGTCAAAGATTTTCTGGTTGACCGTCAACAAAGGGTACACTTCCTTGGGGAAAAATCTGAATGGGCCAATGTTCGATCAGGTGTTCCCTAGAGTGTGCTTGGCCTTACTATTCAACTTGTTTGTTAATGATATCACGTTTGGCTTGACATCTACTTGTGTTTTATTTGCTGATGATGTTTACAACAGGACCTAGACAAGCTGTATAACTGGTGTACCGACAATGGAATGACTTTTAATGCTACTAAATCCCAAATTATGCATGTTACTAGAAAACGTAACTTGCAGCTGCCCGTTATGTTAGGTCATTCTCAATTATCTATTACTAGTTCATTTAAGTACCTCAATTGTAACTTTAAACTCTCAGTTAACTTGGAATGATCATGTTAAGGATATTTGTTTCTCGTGCCAATAGAATGCCTGGATTGATTAGGACTGTTGCATTTAATTCCTCTGTTTGTGCTAAATTATGTTTGTATAAGAGTCTTGTTCTTCCTGTATTGGAGTATGGGATACATGCTTGGTTTCCTCAAACTCGGATGCAGGAGGAGGCTCTTGAACGTGTCCAGAGGTGTGCGACTTGATTTATCTTAGGTCAGCGATTTGGAGAAATGTCTTACACCGACAGACTTTGTACTCTAAAATGGTCTTCTTTATCAAGTCGCCGTAATTGTTTGATGATTTCCTTTGTTGTTAAGTGTCTTTTCAATACAATTAAATGTGAATCTGTAAACATGGTAAATAGGAACATTAGTGTTAACCATAGGTATGATAGCGCTTTAACATTCAAACACTTATTTGCCAGAACCCAGTCCTTGCATCTCAATGCGATCAATAGATTCCCCAGGCTCTGGTCAGCTCTGCCAGTTGAATTTCGCAATTCTGCCATTTTAACTTCTCTGCCGTCATTTTTAAAAGCACTGAAGCATGAAGAAAGTGTATTTTGTTTTATCATTTATATAAATGTATATTATCTATGTGCAATTTCCATAATTAATTTAATATTTATTTAGTAACTTAATTAAGTGTATTATTCATCTACAGGATTATTATTTATTTACTTATTTAATTATTTAATTTATTATTTAGTCTTTTATTTGTATACTTACTTATATATATATTGTATTAAATTGATTTATTGACTTATTGACTTATTTATTAATTTATATTATTATTTATATTATTTATTTATTTATTTATTTATTAATGAATTTATTATTCATTTACAGTGTAATGTGCCAATATTTCTTAGGTTTCATCAATTCTTTTCATATTTTTTATTTAAGGTGCCTTGTGCATTTTAATTTCACTTCAGTTTTTATCAGTATTCCTTTTTCTTTTTCCTTTTTTCTACTTAAAAAAACTGGTTTATTCTCACATATTTCATGCTTTTTAATGTTATATTTAAATTTAAAACCTTTGAAGTACATGTATTTATTTATATCTTTTTTGATTATTTGCTTATTTTTATTTATATAAATTATTCTAAATCAATATACATTTTATCTATACTCCTTGTTTTACAACAGATGTGGGGCAGCAGGTCTACGGATCACAGTAATTGCTTTGCTTTTGTTGCTCCAAGCCCATCTGGAAGTATTGTTTTGTATTGTTGTATTGTTTTATTTGTTGTGATGGCTGAATAAATAATAATAATAATAATAATAATAATAACATGAATAACATATTGGACATATTGATATTGGACATATTGACATTGGTCATTTTCCCCCTTCAAACATATTAATAATAATAATAAATCATTTATAAGGCACACTTAATCTGGAAGACATTCAAAGGCGCCGACTAGGAAAATTTGAAATTATGTGTGCCCCTGCCCCTACCTATAATAGGTGGACGATCCTACATGACGTTGTTGTCCGCCCTTACCCATAATAGGTGGATGATCCTACATGACGTTGTTGCCCGCCCTTACCCATAATAGGTGGATGATCCTACATGACGTTGTTGCCCGCCCTTACCCATAATAGGTGGATGATCCTACATGACGTTGTTGCCCGCCCTTACCCATAATAGGTGGATGATCCTACATGACGTTGTTTAAACTTTTTGTTCACTTTGTTTCTTTATTTTGGAGATTTCTTATTTTCTTATTTGTGTATTTTATACATTAATAATGATTTCAGGTATAGAAACTTATACATTTTATTCAAGACTTGACATTTTGTATTGCGTAAGAACTATACCATATCTATCATGAGTTAGTACATTTAACATAGCACTATGTGAATAATAACCATGGGTCTCATTTGCTATAGCAGTATATTGATTCGAAGTAAAATATGACAACAGTGTAAGTATGTCATCTTGATAGGACCTTACCTCCAATGGTAACCCATCGGATCCAGTCACGTAGATCAAATCACCCTTGTTGTCACCGTACTTTATTTTATATGACTGTGTCCGAGAGCAACAATAGATATTCCCTTGTGTGATGATACCAGTGACTGTAACTGACTCCTCCAGGTCTACACGAATCCACTGGTTTATGTTGGTCACTGCACACCAGGCACCTGTACAAATAGAAGGATCAGATATCTACGGATTGCTGTATATTGGTTTACTTCGGTTCGGTGCGGTTTTGATGAATATTTAGGGTATGAAATTATTAAAACGAATATCGGAATTTTAAAATGAAGAAAAAAAACCTGATGGGAATACTCTATTCTCTCGTCACCGCACTATATATCGACCTATATATACACTCACGAGCCAAGGGGAAGCCTTATCACTGATTTGTATACAGATTTGAATGGGCATGGGAAACGGGAATTTCTGTTTCGTTTTTAAACATATCGTTACAGCATCATCATAATGATATCCAACACATGAAATCATCAAAATTATGTCAAATTATCTTTTTAATCAAACATTTCAAGTGATTTGATGAACTCTGCATAGTTCATGCATATTGGGGCTTAAACATTTGAGCATCCATAGGATCCACTACATAACTTGATTAGACATAAATGTAAGAACTTTGAAATGTTGTGTGCCCCCTCCCCGATTATATGGGGATGATCAAAACAAAAATATCGTTTCAATTTTATTTCTTGTAACCAAGGTGTAAGATTGAAGGTACACAACTGACAAAGATCTTCTTGGAAACAAAATATAAGCTTTATAGTTCTGGTTTATTCAGTATAAATCACACTACTATAATACCGTCAAAACGACAGTCATTACATCATTGCACGATTGACCTGAAATATAATGAAAGATTCCGAGTTAAAATAAGTGGCAAGTGGCCCATATTGAAAATATTGCAGTCTGTTACAAATATCTACAATCTACAATGCATGAAAATCTTCATTATTCCTGAGTTCAACTCTTTATAAAACTTGCTCAAATTATTCACTTATTATTTTATACACCTTGCTTAGATTATTCACTTCGGAAAGAATGTCGAACCCAACCGCCACTTGTGCACAATGCCTAAACATTGTGTTTTGGGCAGACGACAAAAATGCCAGTATCTCACTGGATTTGCATGTATAGTGCTCACTATTCCTCACTTTCCATTCCTCACTTGACTATACACTTCCCTCTCCTTATTAAGTGCATCCTCGATCATCTTATAAAGGAAAATCTGTGATATTTTGTCATATTTTGTCATATTTGGACAGAAAAGTGGCAGTTGTATTTTACATTATTTCCTTCTCTCCTTGCTCATCAGATTATTCAATTCTTATTTATTACAGAATTCATTAACGTACAGGTAAAATTTAAAGGGCTGCTCACAAGAACAGGCACTTTTCCGATATTGCTCAATAGATAAATGGTTAGGATACATTCTGTTATATCATTATTTTATGTGTCTCTAAAAGTATCTGGCTCTAAATACATGCTGTGAAAATGCGAAATTGGTCAATCTCTAGTCAGGATTTTATACAATTCGAGTGTCGACCTTGGTCTTTCGTGAATAAACAATAAATACACATTAAAATTCAGTTGCGAGGACTTACCAGTAGTTCCTTGCAGCTCATGCCTCATGATAAGATGCCCAAACTCTGACGACGAGGGATAAGAACAACTTGATTCTGGTGATACAAAATGCTCGCAAATTTGATGTGTTGGCTGCAACAGTGGAAGTTGGAAATGACCACCACATGCTTGCTATCTCAACATGTAAACTACTGGAATGCGCAAAATCTATCGCAGCTTACATAACTTACATTGGGATAAAAAAGGCTTTTAAATTGAATGCTTTGTGCAAATTTGACTACATACCACATGACATGTAGCGCATGGTTAACTTCAAACTAAAGAGGGCGCTGTATGGACATGTTATACCAAAATCTCAAGTACGGGTGCAATTTACAAAGAATTACATAATTGATATCTACAAGTGCCTTGCTGCATACCCTGAAGTCTGGATGGTTACAATCACCTTGAGTATTAAAGAAATTGCAAAATAATGGATATTGGCCTTACGTTTCGAAAATAGCAGGTTCTTTTTCAAAGGCAAAATGGGACGGAATACAAACAACATACATAAACACAAGAGTGAACAGAAGTTAGTCACATGTAAAATGAACACAAAAGAAAAAGGTACAAAAAGCAGAGTCAGGTTGTGGTCCTAAGATCGGACAAAAGAGGGATTAAAGGAGTTCTTGGCTGAAAGAACAAAGCAAAAGATGAGTGAAAATGAAGGGGTCAGACAGGGAGAGTATAAAAAAAACAGACAAATAGATAACAAGCAAACAAATGTAAAGACATGGATAGATTGTTGAGAAAGAAAAATAGAAAATTAATTAGTCATTCCCTTCCTGTATGTTGAGACCATGGGGGTGAATGGTGTGGATACACCTGAACCACATCATTTCTCTGCTGAGATGGACCGACTTCCTGCAGTTAACAAGTGAATATAAAGGTGGACCAGCACTTCAATCTACCTAATGATTTCATTTCTGACATGATTTTGAAGGGTATTGAGTGCTTGGTAACCGCAGGGGTAGTCGTCTCATCAGAAAAAAGATGTGGATCCCGCGTATCAACACCACACCCATGGTCTCAACATATAGGACGGGAATGACTAATGATGATTCATTTTCTTCTCCACAGAATTTTTTACATTTATATTTACATTCTTTTACTTTTATTTTGATGGTATAGTCTATCTGTCTGCTTTGTTTACTCCTGTCTGTCTTTGCTTTTTGCTAATCTATCTTTTCTTCCAGCCCAAAACCTCCTAGTACCTCTATCTATTCATGTGTAATCCATCTTTTGTCTGGTCCAAGGACCACACTACCTAACTCTGATTTTTGAAGCTTTTTCTTTTGTGTGCATTTCACACCTAAGTTCTCGGAAAGGATTTTTATGTTTTCCTTTCGTTGCAATCGCCTAAAGGATGGTAACTTTTATTTCTCAATATCAATATCAAAGTCATATTCCGAACTGGAATTGGAATCAGTGAAGAATGATTTGTTGTACTTCGTTGACAAACGGACTCAATAACGAGCTTAGCATTTATGAGACATGTAGAGACCAGCTTTAGCTCAAGAGAATTAACAGTCTTTCTGTATCACCTACCTCTGCCAATTTAACCATGTAAACAAAATTATTGAGATCTGGTTTACCAACAATCAGATATTTATCTGGAAGATAACTATCTTGGATCTTATTCCAACCCCTGGCATGGTTACGCATATAAAAATGATCTCCGATGTTAGGATTTGCTTTACGATCATAAATCTGCTATTCTCCTTATTCTTATTTAGCTGCTGTTGATTTTTAGACCTTGCAAGTTGATAGGCTTTTTGCAATCTTCGTTGGTGTAAGAGAAACATTTTGATGAATGTGGTGTAAAATGCATAAGTCATCTCGGAAGAAACCTAGACCAACAATACTTTGCTGAAAGTTTCCACAAAATTGTCCTAATAAATCTACACATTGAGCATTCACCTGAGGTGGTATGCTGTTGTGTGAATTTATTTATGTTGTATTAATACAGAGATGAGAAAATAAATTAGACTCAAATAGTCTTCCTGATCTGAATGATTTTACAGGTACAGTATACTTTAAAACCTCTTTAACCAGATGTTATTGTTTTAGCAGTGTGATCCTTTGTTGGTATGGCAATAGTGAACTTCATCAGTAATCACAGAACATTCTCTGTTCTGTCAAGTGAACTCTAAAAGCGTACTGTCAATGGCTATCGGATTCAAAAGGATTACTGCAACCAAAGGTTTCTGACTGCAGGTCTAGGAAGTTTGTAACTGCTCATAAATTCCCAATCTACTTTTAATTTGTATGCTAGGCCATGACCAATAGCAGTGGGAATGAACTAAAGAGTTCTTTCTATACCCTGATGACCAAACTGGTCATGTAGACTTGTGAGGATGGTTAGGCTTTAAAGATGAAGGCAATACAATTTGAGTCAAGTTTCCCTACTTTGGATCTTTGACTTTCCTATGAAGTACACCATTCACCAAAGAGAAACATTTAATAATTTGTCCCAACATAGTTTGTGCTGTTTGAGATTCACCGTTCACTGTCATCAAGACAATCAAACCTTCACTTCGAAATCTTGGCTTTGTCTTTGACTCTACAATGACAATGAGCAATCATATCACTACTGTTTGCAGATCAGCCAATCATTATATCTGCAACATCAGCTGAATCCGAAAGTACATAGATGCCGACACCTGTCGTACTTCTATTAGAGCCCTCGTTACTTTCAAAAGATTATTGTAATTCAGTTCTCAATAGACTGAAACAATCTGATATTCATAGATTACAGAAACTCCAAAACAATTAAAGCTTCCAATGTCAAATTCTCTTATCTAAAGCAGTTACACTTCACCATTCATCATAAAGCTTCACTGGCTTCCAACTAATGTATAAAACAGCCAACATGTATAATATTAATCCAATCTATTCCCTACTTATATCTAATGCAATTGATCTCATGCCCAGGATCGAGGGGTGGTTTACAGTCTCGTGGTATTTAATATATGCACTTTTCAGAAAGCAAGTGACAAGCATTTTCAATTGCTGGCCCAAGAATCTGACAATCCGCCAGTTCGCTAATCCGATTCTCTATTTCCTCTTTAAGAGCACATTGTTGAATCAGTGTCAAATCTACCTATGCAGAAGTTGGTTGGTGAATATGAACCCTCTACTGATAAGTCACAGCTAGGGATGGGGGTCGAGTTTGATAATTTTGGCATTTCACTGGCCGAGCGCCTTCCTGGTTAGGTCTGACATTAGGTCTGACATTAGGTCTGACATGTAAGCCTACTCTGCAAATGCTGTAGTCTCAGTCCCAGACTGCATGGGGTTCAATCGCTAACATAAATGTATGGAGTGACAAGTGAGCATAATCAAATCCGACTGCGCCGTTAAGGACGAGACTACAAATCACGAGCTGGTGGCGAGCAGTAGATGTACCAATGGTACCGTAGTGTAAACAGCTTTAGCCCTACATGAGAAGAATAAACTTTAAGGTAAAGTCACATTATTCCTATTATATCGACCATTGACCATGTCGTCACAAAGAACAACCGAATGTGCTTATTGTAAGCATAAATGTCAACACGACAAACTGAAAATCATACGGAATCCAAACACCCAGGCCCAAAAAGTTAAAAAGAAAGGATGGCAAGACAAAAATCATCACTTTTTAAACTGCAGAAAGTACAAGACACCCGGGAGGGCATCGGCGATAGTGCAACGTCATTCCAGCCTTCCACTTGCCATGATAGCGACGAAATTGAGCCGCGTGTCCTGGGAGGAGCATATCTCTGATGAAGATGAAGACCTGATGCAGATCCTTCTGGATAAAACCAAAGAATTTCCGACAGACCCTGCATTGTTAACAAAGAGCCCAATTACTCCTGAGCTTATTGAAGCTAAACCGGGATTAAATGACACTTTCAAGTTTGTTCGCAATGAAAAGGGGCTAGTGTTCAGCCGGGACTGGTATTTTCCTCAACTGAAAAAAATGAAATCATATTGTGAATGGCTTACATATTCATCCACTACTAATAGAAACAGAATGTGGGTTCGAATCACGGCCGTGACACTTGTGTCCTTGAGCAAGACACTTAATCATAATTGCTTCTCTCCACCCAGGGGTTAAATGGGTACCTGTGAAGGCAGAGTTGGTTTGCTCTATGCGCTAGAAATGGCAGCAATTGAGCTGTATACTCCCCAGGGAGCTGAGATGGTTTCAGGAATGATTTATGAGCCTTATGAGCCTTATGAGCAGGGATAATAATATAATGCGCCTTGAGCACCACTTAGTTGGTGGATACGTGCGCTATATAAATCCACACATTATTATTATTATTAATAATAGTGCTTACTGTTTCCCATGCTGGGGTTTTGCCAACAGAGGTAAAAAGGATTAAGAGTCCACATTTGATGAAAATGGGTTTCAAAATTGGAAAAAGGCAACGGACAAATTCAAAATTCATGAACACACACCGGCACGTTGTGAAGCTGCTCATCTGATGATGGAAGCAAACAACGCTTGAGATTAGAAAAACAGTCAAGAAGAACAATTTCATGTCCGTGAAAAGACAGGTCAAGCAAAATCTCACTAAGCAAAACCTTGCCTTCCCGGAGGTCATCGTGATCTTTCCCATCCACAAGACAAACTAACTATGAGCACTCATGTGGGGAAGGTTCAGAATGAACAACTTTTGAATTAGTAAAGCTGTTGCGAACGTCTTAACCTCTAGACCACCGAGCTTGCCCGATGACAATTGTTGGCTGAATCCCCATATAGCAGCGGGTTCCTGATATATACAATGAGTTGGTGAAATTCATACAGTGCTATACACACGTCGGTGTGAGGCAAATTAAATCAATTGTTTATCTCCCGACATAAAATTTCACCAACCTACTGTATATATGTCGCGGAACCCGCTTATATGGGTTCTAACCCAACAGCTTCATCAAGCTTTCTGGAGGGTTAATCTACTAAAGCAGGAGGTCGTGGGTTCGAATCCCCCAAGTCGCCTGTGTAGTTTTTTCAAACACTCCAGAAAGCATGGGCAAAATTAAATCAAAGGCTTTTGCAATCTTCGTTGGTGTAAGAGAAACATTTTGATGAATGCGGTGTAGAAATATATGCATAAGTCATCTCAAGAAATCATCTTAAGAAACCTAGACCAATAATGCTTTGCTGAATGTGTCCCAAAATTGTCCTAATAAATCTTTCATTAAGCATTCCATGAGGTGGGTATGCTGTTGTGCAAGATTTATTGATGTTATCTTCTGAAATGAGAAATTAAATTAGACTCAAATTGTCTTCCTGATCTGAATGAATTATTACAGGTACACTATACTTTAAAACCACTCTTTAGCAAAGAGATGTTTTAGCAGTCTGATCCTTTGTTGGTATGGCAATAGTGAATTAAGAAAACACATCAGTAGACTCTAAAAGCATACTGTCAATGGCTGACATTCAAAAAATTATACTACCAAATGACCAGAGGGTTTCTGACTGCAGGTCCTGAAAGTTTATCAACTGCATACTGCTCACAATTCCCAATCTACTTTAATGTCAGCATAGAGGCCTACATGCTGGGCCAATAGCAGTGAAATGAACTAAAGATCGGAGAGTTCTTTCTATACCCTGATGACCAAACTGGTCATGTAGACTTGAGGATGGTTAGGCTTTAAAGATGAAGGCAATACAATTTGAGTCAAAGCTTCCAGACTTTGGATCTTTGACTTTCCCTGATACACCATTCACCAAAGAGAAACGTTTAATTTGTCCCAACATAGTTTGTACCGTTAAAAATTGCCCTTTCACTGTCGTCTGAACAATCAAACCTTCAACATCACTTCGGAATCTTGGCTTTGTCTTTGACTCTACAATGACAATGAGCAATCATATGACAACTGTTTGCAGATCAGCCAATCATTATATCCGCAACATCAGCTGAATCCGAAAACATCGATGCTGACAACTGTCATGCTTCTATTGTTTCTTTCAAGATTAGATTATTGTAATTCAGTTCTCAATAGACTGAAACAATCTGATATTCATAGATGCACAGAAACTCAAAACAAAGCTTCCCATGTCAAATTCTCTTATCCAAAGCAGTTACACACTTCACCACTGATCAGCTTCACGACAGAATAATGGCGTCGGACGGAGAGGCATGCATGTTAGGAGCTCCCAGATTTCTCAAGAATATCAATCCATTTATAAGGGAATCTCTCGAAACAGTCACTGTTTGTCAATCATCAACAAACTTTATGAGTGTAGCAATAGGCAAAGTTTCTTCGGACGAGCTGTTATCGAGCAGATCGAGATTCGTTGTTTAAGGAAGCAGTCTAGAGAAGCGTCTTAAAGCTAGAGTGTTGAGCGGCATAGAACAATGCAACATTGACTATAATGGGTAAGGACCCGTCCCTTGTGCCTAAAGCTAGAAGATCTTCTGGGCCCTCGCTGATGACTTGAAGAACTTTACCTGTATTTGACGGATCATTGCCTACTTTTCCAAACATCAGCTCCCGACATTTTGCTACATGTAAGCCTATAATTGACAGTTGTACTTTACCCACTGGTTGCAAAGGACTAGATATCATAGTCAACGGACAAAGTGCAGATTGGATCCTCTCCTTCGATCACACTACAAAATATTTGGGATATTATTACTGAATTTAAATCTGAGTGAAAAGTCTAAGGCCAAAACTCAAAGACAATGCCCTGGGTGTGGGACTGACAAATTATCAGAAAATCACAAATCAAAAAAAAAATAATGGCCCGCCAAAATCACTAACCTGGCAGTGGGATCTATATGTGACACGGAACTTTGTAACATGGATAAAGAAACCATTGATGAAATCTTCAGCAAACACAATACTACACAAGACTCACGATCAATATCTTGTCATCCACCATTGTCTACTGATCTACACACTACATTATCTACATCTTCCTCAAGTCAATCACAACCATCACTATGTCGAACCGCTTTGATGCACTTCTAATGAATGATGATCATTATCTTCTTTGACGAGGACTCCATTGTTGATAGCAATAGATAGCTAGATGAATATCGTCTTGAACAGACCAAAGTTTCAAGACAGCGTAGTGGCCGACGGGCAGCATAGACGTCATACTTCTTGGTGACTCGATGGTAAAGAGATTCAGGGTTGAGAAACTTATTCTTGCCTGAAATCTGTATCTGTGCGCTTCTAGCCCTGGAGCCACAATTGAGGCTCAGTCAACATTAATCGCCATGAACAGTGAAGTTAATCTCCTCCTACTGATGAGCTCATTCTACGTGTTGGCTGGAACAAATAATACCAGAACAACCCTGAAACAATCTTGGCCCTAAAGCCGGTATCTCTCAATGTAGATATGGCGCAGAAGAAATTCTGTTCAGTCTTTTATTTCTTAACAACTCACCTGATTTGCTTGCTCTATCTGAGACAGACTGGAATTATGGCTTGACATTGTTCCTCTGATTCTTTTAGAGAAGTTACCGGGATATATCTTTCATCGTCTTGACCACCCTCACATCCACATGGTCTGGGTGTCTATGTTAAAACTCTTCCCCATATTAGCCCGTGGCTTTTGGAGATGTAACAATCCTTGAATACATATTTGCACACTCTCGCTCTCCATTCCACTACATTCTTACCTGTTTTTCTTGTTATCGTTCACCTGTCATCATCATCTACTGCGCAGTGCTAGATGTTATCTCTGACCAGCATTAATTCAACTTATTTCTCAGCACTTCCTTCTGCTCAAAGTCATGGTATTTGGTGACTTCAATGTTCACCACGGAGGTGGCTGATTCATTCCCGTAATATTGACATTCCTGGGTATTTGCAACATATAATTTTTCCAATCTCCAAGATCTTACTCCAGATCGTTTCATCCCTACTCATATTCGGATCGTGCTTCCCGATGGTAGGTATCTGCTGGATCTCTTCTTGTGTTCTAACCCAGAAGACTGTGTCATAAGGTCTTGCCTCCAATTGGTAACTCGGAGTTCAACTCAATTGTCTCTGTTCCGTTTCATATTCTTCTCCTTCAACTGTGTTCAGCCTTTTCATATTTTGTTTTTCAGTTTGGAAAGGCCCGGCTGACTGGAAAATTTTTTTCGATGTTTTCTTGCTGATGTGCCTGGTTGTATCGTATTTAGAAGTCTTGGTCCTGATTTGGCAGCAGACAGGAGTTATCCCAATGGATTAACCTTGGTGTAGAGTTACATCATCCCCTGCGTACCTACAGATCAGGCCCATTCTCCAACGCTTGGTACACCTCCAGCCTGCTGCTGCAATTGCTTATCCATCAACCATTTTTTAAAGAAGTATCATCTTTCAGGAACTTTACGGATAGTAGCGTCTTTTCCATAGAAGCTCGAAATCGATGTAAGAGAGAGTTTTAGGAGGATGCTAAGCAGCAATATACAACTCTGTTGCTGGTTCCATTTCTGACAACGCAACAGTTTGGTTTCCAGGGACTTTTTGGCGGATTGCCAATAAGTGCCTTAACCACTAACAGAGTCCTCCATTCCTCCTCTCTTTCATGGACCCGAAGTTCTTACTTCTCCCCAAATATAAGGCAAACCTTTTTGCTGACAACTTTGTATTCAACTCCACACTTAATGATGAGGGCATCCACTTCCTGCCTTTCCATCCCACGTACCTTACAGTGAGTATCAAAGCCTATTATGCACACCAAAGAAAGATTGCCCGGACTATTCATTGTGCATGGATGCCTCCAAGGCTACTGGCCCTAAACAGGAATCCCTGTAATTGTTCTCCAGAAAATGTTCCCCAGAACTCACCTATTCTTGCAGCTATTCAATGTGTGCTTGGCAGTCTCAGTCATTTCTTCATCTTGGAAAGTGGCATCTATTTGTCCCTGTCTTAAAGGGTGCTGGTGAGCGTGATTCAGGAGGTCTACGAAATTATCACGTCCCTAGTTAGTCTGCTTCCACATAATAAGTAAAGATCTTTGAATGCTTTGTCAACCAACAGCTCCTTGGATACCTGGAGGACATGATGACACTGACATTTGACTGCCAGTATGGGTTTTCGCCATTCCCGATCAACCGGTGATCACTTTCCCTAATTACTGATCATTTTAATGGGGCATTAGATCATGGTGAGGGGGTGAGGCTCGTGTGGTAGCATTGGATATCTCAAAAGGCCTTAGACAGGTATGGCATTCTGGCCCTGCTCCACAAGCTTCAGTCATATGGTGTGTCAGGCAAGAATGTTATCCGCATAATCTCTGCTTTCCTTTCCAACCGCAAGTTGAAGATTGTCGCCTTGAGGGTCAATCTTCTCCTACTCGTTCTATCCAATTCTAATGGTGTTCCACAGGGCTCCAATACTTGGTCTCTCTCTTTCTTATCTACATTAACGATTTGCCCGATAAAGTTTTGTCTCAGCTACGCCATGCAACATGCTGATGATTCAACCCTCTACTGTGTTTCCCCTAACTCTTCTAACTTCTCGCTGTGTGGTGGGTGTCTCACTGAATAATGATTTAGAGAGCGTGTTGAAGTGGGAACGATTATTTAATGACCTTTAACGCAAAGAGAAAGCTAAGCTTCTGTCTCATTTCTCGCTCTAGAGTGATACATTTCCATCCATTTATATGATTCATTAACTTTGCCTGAGGTATCAGATTTTCGCTTATTCTCCGGACGATATCTCCACTAAAGAAAAGCTGGAGTTGGAGGAGATTATATCTCCAGACATTGTACAAAGAGTGCTTCCATACGAGTTGGTTGTCTTTATCGAGCTCAGAGGTTTCTTACCTCCCTGATGCTACTCTATACCTGTATAAAGAGAACTATTCTCCACGTCCCCTAGCCATAGAGTACTGTTTGTCACATTTGAATGAGCTTCTACCTGTCATTTTTATCTTTATTAGATGAAGAGTGCAAGCATGTTATTGTAATCTTGTTTGGTGAAGAGTTGGGATCATCATTTGTACCTCTTCTCACTCTACCATTAGGTTTGTAGCCAGCCTCTGTCTTTTCTACAGATATTTTCATGGCAAATGTGCCACCGGTGTGTCGATCCACGATCTAGTTCCTCCTATCAAGGGTGTTTTGAAAGCGTGAGACCAGGCTTTCTGCTTGTTCTCACCCGTACCTCTAGCTTTGCCGAGATAGTAGAACAATGAGCTATGCCAGCAGCTTTCCACATTCCGTACTGCATCTCTTTGGAACTCACTTGCCTGAATTGCATGTTTCCCTACATCCTATAATCTGAGACAGTTTTAAGAGAGATATCAATTTCTGCACCTTCAGTCAGTCTCCTAGAGTTATTTTCATCTTCTATGATTTCTTCTTGTAGCCCCTTACCTGGTGGCTGGCCTTGTTTGGGGCGAACTTGCATAAAAAAATTAAAAAAACATTAAGACAATCACCATTTCTTCAATCATTCTGAGTTCACAGAGTTCCAACTAGTAAAAGGATTTCTGAAGGGAGTATCTGCTGCTAACAAAGCTCATCTGGCAGTCCTGCGAGTCTCAACATTGGGGTTTCATAAACAATAACAATATTGGTCATCGATTCATTGCTTGTGACAGTGTCCACATAACCACTCCGGCACTGTTGCCTTGCTACGAGAATGTCTGCCAAAGGCATCTGCAGGGCATACCCAGCCTGTCACAGTCAAAGCTGTGCCTACCAGCGAGATATGACTGCCAATTGAAAAGCAAAAGGAAACTGCTACCCATTCCGTCAAAGCCCCCAAAACGGAATACCACCATACGGCGGGACGAAAGGAGACTTGTTATAAAGGGAGGACAGAAATAATTTCAATTGTACCCTTTTAAATTCATCTTGGGATTTTCATCGCAAGGGCTTGAAATCACGCATGAAACATCAATAAACAATGTCTCAAGTACCAATGCAGTCGATTCGCTCACAACTCCATTCTAAGAACTACATCGCAAGAAGAGACACCATCGAGTTTATATGAACAATCCAAATCAAAAATTTACATTGTTACAGTGAATTGGATAATGGTAGTCTTCTTCTTCTTCTTCTTCTTCTTCGGCTGTTCATCGATTTCGATGATGACAGTGTTTGAGAGGTTTAGTTTTGAAACGGAAACAACGCTTACGCAGGGCCGCAAGGCCATTTGGATCGACAGTGGCCGTCGTCCACATCAATCACAGATATATCTTGACTGGTCTGGCATGCAATGTCTGCTTAGATTCATAAAAGCCCTTTCATACTCTTTCTGCCTCCCTTTCTCTTCAATAGCTGCAACAGCTTGACTTCTTCACAATACACCACTTCTTTTTCGGACCATATAGCATCCTCTCTTTCCCAGGGTGTTGTCATTCATGGCCAGCAGTGTTCTTCACATGTGTCAACTTGTGCACATCTTTGAAATGCAGCTTCTGACCACCTGCTTCCTCTTTCCTTCGCATAGCTCACCATAAAAGGAGCTACTTTTGGCAGGCATTTATTGTTCATCTGTCCATTCTTCTAATGTGTCCAGCAGCTGAGAGGCTGTAATGATAGATTCTACACACTGACTGTCTCAGCACGTTTGAGCACCTTTACATGTTCTCTTGCCACTTAATGTGTGCAATATTTGTCGCAGATGTCGGGGGTATGTCCTGGTCAGCTTTTTTATATCTTCTCAGTACAGTGTCAATGTTTCCAGTTGAGTGAGAGCAGGGATGGTAGAACAGCACTGTGCTGCTGCTGGCAAAAGCATGCGCATGTACACTTTGATCTTAGTTACTTTTTATGTCAACACTTGACGAGACCTGGTCGCTTCTGAAGCTAGAGCACCACAAAGGCTTTCGTGGCTGATTGGATCATCTCTCAACTTCCAAGTCCGATGAGTTGGTGTTACATGGTCACAGCACTCCTAAGTAGAGTAGAAGACTCAGATGTTTTCAAAGCTGTTCCAAATTGACCAATATCGGAGTGTCGAATTGGTTGTGCCCTGTTGGAATTACAACAGGAGGAGGGAAATGGTATATAGAAACTCGGTTTGAGACATTTTATTTTCAGCCCAAATAGAGTGGCAGCAGACGAGGAAATGGTCAGCAATTTCTCTTGCTATCTACCATCAGTAGCGACCAGGGCTGGGTCATCTGCGTACAGGAACTCTCTGACTGTAGTATCCACGTATAAAAACACAAGTAATTATTAAAGGCTTGTCTTAATTGTAGGCCTAGTCGGACCTAAGATTGATGAATTTCATATTTGATACTTAAGCATAGGGGTTTGATGTATCTCAAATATTTGAAATCTGTTTAACAAGACGTTGTGCGATTCAGTATCAAATGTTGAAATCTGTATAGATGGTTTCCATAGTAAGAAAAAGACCAAACCAGACATGGCTTCCATGGTGTAGCTGGTTATGTCTAATGGTGTAGCTATTATGTCCTAATAATATCATTTTACAGCAGACGACAAAATCTTGAATCAAGGGCATTAAGACATGGATTGAACTATAAGTATAATAGAAATCTCCCATTCTGGTTGGTGCTTTTTTTATGGTCTTCACCACAGTGTGAATAGTTTTTTCTTTGACAAATTTGACGGTTTTGTAGCATAACAGCCTCAATTGAGAATAAAGAATGTGTTTATTAGATGATTTTAACTGCGTAATTTTACTGATGGCGTGTCCAAATGCAATATATGATAACCAGAAATGTTATACTAATACGTATTGGTTTTCCCAGATTATCAAATCCCCAACTAGGAGTCAGCAGTCAGATCACATTGTCATTGATTTGATATTGTTGTTAAAATAATCCTGCTGTCTTTATTGATAATGGTGCATTTTTGTAGTCATTTTTGACATTATTCAGTTTGTTGTTGTTAATGGTAGTAAACTCATTCTCTCAACAAGGTCATAATATATATGGGTCTAGACCCATTCAATAAACTGTAAAGTGCAAGATCATTAATAATTTAATTTAATATGTACATGTGATGGGATGCCATTGATGGCACATGTGGATGATGTTGAGGTGCTAGCATGGCAAACCTGGTCTAATCTATTTATGTATATTGTGGTTACATGTTCCACTCTGAAAAAAGAAATTTAGGCACAATGCTTGTCCGCGGAATCACAGATGATATTGCGTTAAACCAGTGATGAAAGAGCGTGATCAGAGTCCCTAAAGTTGCCGTCAAATACAACTGTCGAACTTATGGCATAGCAGCGTGTTTACTAAAATAAGTAACTCATAGGAAGCAGAAGCAAAAGATCTTACCACTACCCTGTGGTCTGATACGTGAGCAATGCCGGGTAATGCTTAGCAGGAGAAATCTCAAGTGACCTTAAAGTTACTAACACCAAAGCCATATATCTACTCCCCAATTCACCAATGTTGAAGTCAATGATGGTTCGGATTGCAGGATTGCGAGACAGAACTTGTGCTAATTAACACATTCAACGATTTCTTTGTGAATTGTGCTAAGAAAGTTAGAAGAATTTGCCTGTCATTGCATCTAACATGTACTCCGTGAAGCTGATCATTCCATAGAAAATAATTGTGTTTAATCTATTGCTCGTCTCACACTGCTGCTTTGTTGAGAAAAGCTATCACTAATACGAAATGTGTAAAAAAATCTACAGAGATGATATCAGCTGCCGCCGTTTATGGCTAAAAATTGCTTTGTTTAATAACCAGGTTATTAATTTGTCATTAATACACTCCTTGAAGTCTGGTGATACATCTGATGTGAAAACTATTGTCCCTATTTCTATCTTTACTGTAATTAATATTCTAGAACTGGGCGGTTTTGTGACCAGTTGTATGAGTGCCTTAATGAACAATAATTTATGCACTCCAACCAATCAGGATTTCATCATTGCAGCGTTCCTGCACAACAACTATTCTCTTGCCAAACTTGCCAAGTTAATTCAGTGATCAGGTGAAGCTTAGAATGTTGAGGGGCGGTCTAACAAATGCTTTCATAGAACTCTCAAAGCTTTCGACACAATGTCTAACCACGAGATCCTTCTTGTTAAACTGGGTTCCCACTGTTCAACAAGTACTGCTGAAGTAGTTCGCTGAGTTATTGTCTCTGAACCGTACACAAGAGTTGCCACTTGCACAAAACTTTTCCTCTCCAGAGTGTTGTTAATAGTGTGTACCTCGTGGCTCCATTCTGGGTCCGCTTTTGTGTTTCCATATATGTTAACACTATGCCTTCATCGAAAGTCAGTAATAATTATGGTTGTTGACATGTATCTGACAACTTCTAACTTTTCTGATCGAGCAAAGTAGGCAGACAAGCTAGTGAAGTTGAATGACAATTATCATTGCTTTGCTCAAATATCTACCACATGTAGTTGGTTGAATAAAAAATCGTCTTGTTCGCTACGATGAAAACCAATGTAATGATCATAGGATCTACAACAAAAACTTATTGGACATCACTGAATTCAAAGTGAGAGGTAAATGGCATTGCTAATTAAACGACAGGTTAATAAACCTTCAAATGTGGGCTTGGAGTGATCATTGATGATGGTCAAATGGAATGAGTCAAATAGACAAAGTTGAGTACCTATTACAAGCTAAGTTGGGGTATGTTTAGGTGGGTGAAAACAATATATTCAGTTGACTCTGTCAAATGCTTTGCTGATGCATTTATTTACTATTTGATTACTGTTCATAAATCTGGTCAGAGAAAAGGTTCCACATGCACCGAAAAGTTGTGTAAACTTCAAAACTAATGCCCGGGCCAGATTAGATTCTAAGTAAAAGGTTATGAAGTACAATCCATCAATTACATTATTTAATACATTGGGTTTGGATGCATAGGATCTACAGCAAACTTATTGGCTGACATCTGCTGAATTCAAAGTGAGAGGTAAGTGGCATTTTAATTAAACGAGTTAAATAAAACTAAATGTCTTGGAGTGATCATTGATGATGAATTGAAATGGAATGATCAAATGAGACAAAAGTTGTGAGAGTACTATACAAGCTAAGTTGGAGTAATGTTGGTGGTGAAACAATATATTCAGTTGACTCCATAATTATAAAAATGCTTTATGATGCGTTTATTTACCCCATTTGATTACTGTTACATAAGAATCTGGTCAGAGAAGGTTCCACATGCACACCGAAAAAGTGTGTAAACTTCTAGAACATGCGGGCATTAGGTTAGTTCTAAGTAAAAAAGTTATTCACAATCCATCAAAGTACATTATTTAATACATTGGGTTGGATGCATTTTAAAGCGAGCGATTCCTACACAATCCAATTGCCAAGTACTTATGTACACAATGCTAACCATAATCTTGCCCTTACCTCACTGACGATATTATGAAAATGCTTAGATATATAATTACACCACTAGACAAGCAACTGATAATCCTAGACTATTTATTCCAAAGTTCAAAACAGAGTGGTTTTAAAACATAGCCCGTTTGTTGCTGGAATAATTTAGAAATCATGACTAGATCAGTCCTCTCAGTTTAGCTTCTTATAGAATCTGCGCTCAAGGGGTGTGAAATTTTTTAAGTATTAGTTTTGTTTATTAAGCAAAGAGATATAAATATTTATTGTATATTTTATGGTTTACACCTTGTACTGTGTGACCTTTACTAAGTGTATCAATATTAATGCCATATGATTGCTTATGTTTAGCTTGTTCATACTTGTTGCCTTTTTATTTTACTTTTTACTTTTGACCCACGTTGGACATTTGTTTATAAATGAATATATATGTGTTTCTTTAACATATTTTAGATGTATTTAATCTACATTTTGCTTTACCCATGGTCGAGGCAGTTTGTACATCGGATTTGACAATTTCTGATGGCTGAGTCCGTAGAATGTGAGGGTTCGAATCGGGCCAACCGTGAGCTGTAATTTAGTAATAATCGCCAGCAAGACACTTTACCATAGATTACTGCTCTCCACCCGAGGGGTAAATGGGTGCCTGTATATCGACCACTGACCATGTCGTCTCAAACAAAACTCAAGCCGAGATGGCGCTTACTGTAAGCATAAATGTCGACGGCGTGAAGCAAACTGAAAAATCATACAGAATCAAACACTTGAGGCCAAAAGTTAAAGAAGAAAGTATGGCAGAACATATTATCACTTTAAACCAGGTAGAGAAGAAGTACGTCATTTCAGCCTTCCACGAGCCATGATAGCAATGGAAATTGGGACAAAGACACTGACCGATACAGATCCTGAACTGACTGACTTGTTTTGGTCGGACTCCGGACGTTGGTCAAACATTGGTGTGTGAAAACCTCTTCTGGATAAAACCAAAAGAATTCCTACAGACCACTGCATTGTTAACACAAGCGCCCGTTACTCTCTGAGCTATAATGTCTCATGGACATGTGTAAACCGGGATTAAATGACACTTTAACAGGGGTGAGAGCGTTCCGCTGGGACTGGTATTTTCTCAACAAAACAACAAAAAATGGTATAAAATCATATCGATAGGAATGGCTTATATATTCATCCACTACCTAAATAGTGCTTCCTGTTTTCCCATGCTGGGGTTTTTTCCCAACAGAGGTAAAGATTAAAAAAGATTAGTCCACATTTGATGAAAATGGTTTCAAAAAATCAGATAAAAGGCAACGACAAATAGAGCCGAAATTGAGCACGCGTGTACTGGGAGGAGCTTATATCTCTGATGAAGATGAAGACCTAAATTGATGCAGATCCTTCTATGGATACAAAACCAAAGAATTCCTACAGACCCTGCATTGTTAACAAGGCCCAATTACTCTGAGCTGAGCACAAACAAACTACATTGTCTGATGGACCTTTGTAAACCAGGATTAAACCGATTATTTCAGTTTGTTCACCAATGAAGGGAGCTACTTATTCCAAGCGGGACTAAATATTTTCCTCAACTGAAAACAAAATGAAATCTCATATCGTGAAAGGCTTACTTGCATATTCATCCACTATATACTATAGTGCTTATTGTTTCCATGCTGGGGTTTTGCCAACCAGAGGTAAAAAAGATTAGAGTCATTTAGATGAAAATGGGTTTCAAAATTGGAAAAAAGGCAACGGACAAATTCAAAACTCATGAACACACACCAACACATTGTGAAGCTGCTCATCTGATGATGCAAAGCAAAACAACGCTTGACGAGATTAAGAAAAACAGTCAAAGAAGAACAATTTTCGTGCCTGTGAAAGACAGGTCAACAAATCTCACTAAGCAAAACCTTGCCTTCCACGCGGTCTGCATCGTGAATCTTTCCACATCCACAAGACAAACTAACTATGAGCACTGAGAGCCTGTGCGAATAGCGTTTTCACGATATTCGAATATTCGCGAATAGTTGTTGCTAATCGTACTCGTATTCGCGGTTTTGAATTATTCGGAAGTTAATCGCGCAGGCGCGAACTCACCTGCAACTATTCGCGAATAATGATCAAGTTGCGCTGTTTGCTGCAACTATTCACGACTACTATTTCGCAAGTAATCCTATTCAAGCTGGCAACACTTAATTACACCGTTTTGTCTAGTCATGGTGGTAAGCTTTGTACTTATGAGTGTTTTGCAAATAGTAATGCGCTTTGAGGAAAGCCGACATGGCAGGCTGGATGGTTGTGACTGCAGCGACTGTTACCTGCAATAATGTATTGCCTTTACAGCATAAAAGTGCGGTCGTGAACTAACTATTCGCGAACTATTCGCGAATACCTGATTCTGATAATGCAACCAGTGCGCTGTTCTGATACCAATACAGCACTGCTGGTAGTTGTATACGCATTGTGCGGGATGTTGATGGTAAACATGTAAACTTCTCCAGTTTTCTGCAGGAATTTGAAAAAATTAATTGTCGATTATCTCTTACACCCATCTGACATTATTTTATTAACCGGCGATTTTTAACATTCATATGGACATTATTTCAAACAATTATGCAAATCAGTTTAAAGATCTGCTCTCTGCTCATGGACTTTATACAGCTTTATCCACAGCACCCACTCATCGGTGTAATGAAAAAGGTCACTGTCTTGACCTCCATGATAACGCGTGAAAATACTTCACCTCTTATCTCGAATATAACTATTCATCCTACAACTTATCTGATCATTAATGCAATCCATGGTAAATTTGAACCTGTAAAAAACCTCCCATACCTACCATTTCTGTAACTACTCGCCACTGGAAAAAAGTAAATATTAAAGATTTATGTCAGTGATATGTGAATCTCAACTTGGGAAAAGTGTAAACCTTGAAGATGGTGAGCTGGATTCTTGTGTCAGTCTATTTGAATCTACTGTCCGTAATAACATCTTGGATGATCATGCTCCTGCAAAGAGCTCGAACTGTTAAACACACACAATCTAGATCCCCCTGGTTCCAATGATGATGTATCAAGTGCTGCAAGGAGAAAATCCGCCGTCAACTTGAGCGAAGATGGCGTGACAATGCAGGAAACTTGGAGTACATCAGCAAAGAATACTGTAACCAACGTGATATTGTGAAGAACATGATTAACCAGGCAAAATAACTCACTACTCTCATCTCTTGTGGAAGATAGCTCTGGTGATCCAGAAAAAACTCTTTTAACATTGTTGAAAGCTTGCTTCATAAAACCCCAAAGCTCAGTGCTTCCTTCTACACACTCCGATCAGGACCTCTGCAAATGCTTTTCAGGCTTTTTTTGTCACAAAATGGTGAGAATCTATCCGTCGTTCTTTTCCCTCAGTTCCTGTCATTTCTATCACAAAACACCACATCACGCAAGGATCCACAATGTGAAATTTGTCCATGTTTGAGCCTACTAGTGTTACGGAGATCAAAACTCATCATGAAATCGCCATCAAAATCCTTGTGAACTTGATCCAGTGCCAACTTCGCTAATAAAAACAAAAATATTGATGTGTTTGCCGTAAGTATATCTATCAGGTGTGTAAACAGATCTCTTTCTTCCGAGTTTGTTGACTTCCTAATAGCCAGAAAGGTTTGCTCATATTAAACCACTCCTAAGAAACCCCAATTTGGACGAGGAAGTTTTCAAAAATTACCGACCAGTAGCGAATTTAAGTGCCTTGGAAAAACAATCGAGCAAAAGTTGTTTCATCACGGATCTCTCTGACCATGTTCACGATGCTATTAATAACCTGTCGGACACATTTCAGTCAGCCTACAAAACCATTTCATGGAACGGAAACTGCTCTTCTTCGCGTCAATAATGACATTTTATCTGCCATGTGGATGAGGGAAAATCACTGCGTGGATTAGTTTTGTTGAGACTTAAGCGCCGCTTTTGACACTTTCATCGATCATAAAATCCTTCTCTCCGCCTTCAATATCATCTTGGAATACATGACACAGCCCTGTGGATTGGTGTAAGTCCTACTGCTTTTAAATGAGGCCTCAAGCATGGCTTTGTATTGGTAACTATCTCCCAGAACCTGTATACTCTTGACTATTCTGTACCCCAAGGCTCTGTATCGGCCCACAGTGGTTTACTGTTTATACCTCTCCAGTTCGTGATATCGTTTGAAGTATAATTTAAATTACCATGTTTACGCTGATGACACGCAGCTACATTACGTACTTTTAAATCTTCTCAAGAACCTGCTGATTCCTGCATTAAAACTACTGGAGAAATGTATTCAAGAGATTCGAAGTTGGATGAGACAAAACTTCCACTGAAATTGAACGATGAAAAAACGAGAATTTGTTCTATTTGGATCACGTCAGCAATTGTCTAAAGTTTCTCTTCCATTTTATTACAATTGGTGACTCGCAGATAACTCCCTCATTACATGCACGTAATTTTGGGTGTTATATTTGACTCGACAATGACTTTTAAAACCACGCCATATCTCAACATTGTTCGCATATCCATCATTTCATATCGAAATATAAAGCCGAATTAGGAAATACTTGAATAAAAGTGCTGCTGAACAAATTATACATGCGTTTGTCACATCACGGCTTGATAACAGGGAATGCTCTCGCTTTACGGTCTTCCGCAGAATCAAATATCTCGTCTTCAGCACATACAAAACACAACAGCAGCTCGTGTTTGTGACTTTGTCCAGAAAAGTCATGCCATATCACGCCAATCTTGGAAAAGAACTGCACTGGCTTCCTGTTTCACAGAAATTGTTTTTAAACTTATGCTAATTGTTCTAAATCTTTTAATAACTTTGTTGCTGCTCAATTTTATATTTCTGAACTACTTAAAGTCTACACTCCATCACGCAATTTGCGCTCCAGCAACATGTCACTCCTCAAGGAAGCAACTTCATAAAACCGGAACTGGGTGATGATTAGGTCGTTTTCTGTCGCAGCTCGAGACTCTGGAATCATCTTCCAACTAAACTCAAAATCTTGTCACTTAGTATAGCCAGAGTTCAGTCGATTGCTTAAAACTCATACCCCTTATGTCACAACTCTTCAAAGATGATGTATATTTGTAATTGCATTGTAGGTACATGTATCTCAGTACATAATTTGTTTTCCCTATACTATCATTGTATATTGTTTTGTATTAATGTTTTTGCTTTGTTTCCGCGCCTTGAGCGCCCAGCCCAGGCAAGGCGGATATGTGCGCGCTAAAATCTTTTACAATGTATTATTATTATTATTATGTTGTAGTATTCGCGAATAGTACTCATGATAATGCCCTTTGTGAGGAAGCAACAGGGCAGGCTGGATGGCTGTGACTGCAGTGACTGTTACCTGCAATAATGTGTGCATTTTGGACTGCATAAAATTGCGGTCGCAGACACTTTGTCTGCCTAACTATTCGTGACTACTATTCGTATGGTAACACTGCCAATTACCACAGTTTTGTCTTGGCGAGTGGTACGCTGACAATAATGATAGCATTCGCGATATGGTACACCGCAACCTTTATCATCATTCAGCGGGTAACCCAGTCACTGCGGGTAACGGTCACTGCGGTCACAGCCGTAACCAGCCAGCCTGCCAGCTTCGCATAGCGAGGCTAACTGGCTGTGACTGCATCGACCTGTTACCTGCTGGCAGATGATGATAACGCCGACCTTCAGATTTTTAAAGGTTATACCAGGTGATACCAGGTGATACCAGCCACCAGCTTGTGAAGCAGAACGATCGTTTTCTGCTGTTCGTCGTCATTAAGAGCAGGTTAAGGTCAACGATGGGAGAGGGACGTTTGAGTGCCCTGGCGCTACACTGAATACCTACCGGGAGGATCCATATTGATACCGATGACGTTGTGCGACGATTCATTAAGAAGAAACCACGTGACTTTTCTCCTAAATTGTATACGAGAGGTAGTGGGTTACATCATGTACCCTAATCATGCAAGTAAAGAAAACTGCACAGTTTCTTCCTTGAGAATACACCATAATCACCTGAAATTTGGAATATTATTCTAAATATGTAGTTAATACCAATTCTTGACCCCGCCTTGAATCCCCTGGGCCCCCGCTGTGCGCGTGCACCTTCGGAATTGCGCGCAAAGAAACTTCTCCCTCAGCCTATAATATGTGTACACGAGCCTATGATCCATAGCCAGGGGTGGGACCTTTATGAACTAAACTGACATCCAAATAATTTTCTTGCCAATGATAAATTGAAGGGCTGGTGTGGCGACGATGTTAAAAGATGGTATTGGTTGGTTAGATAGGCGAGAATAATTTTGTGAGCTGGGTCTAGAGGAGACGTGGAACCCCCAGGTTTTTAGGGTAGAGGGTGGGGGCCCGTCAGGGGAGGTTGGGGTTGGGAAATGAATGGTGGTAGCTGATCCCTTGACATTAATTAGAATTGCCTAAACCCACCTGCAAATTTTTCGGTCTCCTTTTTAATAATTAGTCAATTTTCAAACCATGTGGCTTCAAAATATTCAATGCATACCATACACTATCATGGGGATGGGAAGAATGCCCATTTCCTGCGATCTGAGGGTTTATTCTACCAAAGTATTTATTGTACGCTCCGCGCCAACCGATGGTGGCGCTCCGCTAGACGGTCTCAGGCCAGACCCCTGCTGAAAATCCTGGACACGCGCCTGCCTAAGTAACTGTCTTGTCATTGTTCTGTTCATACCGCCTTGCTGATGTCCTAGAAGTTAGCAAATTAGGTAAATAAATGTAATACAGTGTAATGCATTTGTATGAATAATAAATCACTTCATCACTGCCAGCAACTGGACAATAGGCATTCTGGAGCGATGTGGCATAACTAGGGAACAATTTTGGGGAACTAAGGTTTGCACCACTTTTTCTGGGGAATATCAATACTTGAATCCTGCAGTCCCAAAACAGTGACCCATTTTTTCTAAATTCTGCACCCATGAAGGTACTTGCAGAGTGCTGAATGAACATACTTCATATTTTGTCAGCATAAACTTGTGCTAATAGTAATTAAATTTGAACACTACAAAATCATGTAACGTTTTTGTTTTTGAAGAAAAGCTGGGGATGACGAATTGATGATTAAACAACTGCGATTAATTACACTACTTCTTGAATATTTCCATGTTGTTTGTTATTACACATCGATTTGTTTGAAAATGTCAATTTTATTTTCATAAATATTAACTACGAAAACATGGTTCTATTGGTGCTGCCTTTCGCATTGCTGGGTGTAAGTGCCTTTGCACTTACAGGTAACGTAGGTCTACTGATGAGTAATGATAAATCCCACCGATCCACTTATTGCATGACGTAATTGTTTTACCACGCCCCATTTGGTTCCCCAGAGAAAAGTTTGTCGCAATAATGATAACGTAATTTGCGGTGAGCATAAGTCCAATCACAAAACGCATGGGCCGTACAAAATCAGTTCAGGGTACACTCACCACGTCCGTGCCTGAACCAAAGGTTTTTCAAGCATAGTGCAGGGCACACTGCGGAAGCTTTGGGCGTAAAACAACGAATACAAAGTGGCCTCGCTACGTGAGCATAAACACGTACTGCCAGTTATTGTTTTTGTGTATAGGACTAGGCTAAATCGATTTACGGAAAATAACAGGGGTGACCGTCAAGTTATTGGTATTTTCTCTTAAATATAAACAAGATCTCTCTTCAATGCGTTCATTTTTATATGGGGTTTGGGTGGGAACTTCCCTCTGTTGATATGGAGATGAACGTAACTGCGCGTGACTTAGCATGTGCTCAATGTGCACTTTGTGCTGGAAGTTTCCCACGCTGCCAGAGTAATAACTCGACGGCGATTATTTCACTTACGAAAATGTATTATTTCGAGGGGTACAATTTTGCAAAAATAAAGGAAAAAAAAACAACAGGCATTAAAGGCTTAATGTGTGTGTTTGTTTAGTTGTCTGAATATTTACAAATAGGCCAGAAATTACTATCAAAGCAATTGTTTTAATGTTTTAGTACTTTTATAAACCGCAGGGGAAAAATGACCAACTTATTCGCGAATAGTCGATTATTCGCGAATAGT
>CM055819.1:50612800-50655197 GCA_029582265.1 Zoroaster sp. YZ-2022
CCAAAACTATGTGCTGATAGGAGGGAGAGCATTGTCCGAAGGGCTTGCTATTTCAGAATGCACAAATGATTCTCTCCCTCCTGCCAGACGGGAGTCTCATACCCGCATCTTGTGTAGTAATGCGCATCAGTTCACACACTATGACAATTTATTTTTCAAAACAGCCCATTTCACCTTTTTATCATTTTGTTTAATAGGTAGTCTTTGTGTGCAGCTTTTTAAAAATATGAGAGCCAGACAAATCTATGTGCAATATAATAATTCCATATTTCTTGTGTCTTTAATAACCAATCAATTTAAATGTTCTTTCTATATATTATTTGTTTAATGTTTACTACAGTTTTGATGTTTTTAATATTGTAAATTATCATGTAATTTGACCTTTGGGTCACAATGTGATGATGTTACACAAAAATATACCATATACCATACCATATAATATTTCTGAGATCCTTTTCTTTTCTCTTATGAAACGTTTGAGGTTCACTTGTAATCTCTCAGAATATTGAACTGTTTTGCCGTTTACATGTCCATAATTCACGTTTTTCTATATGATTTTATGAAGCGCCTTTTCCCCATTATAATTGCTCAACATGTGTACCACAAACATACATCAGATTATTATTAATTGTTTTGTACGCTTTTATACACAAGTAACATTTTCCGTAAAAACTTATGACACCAAACATTATTCCTTATTTGTGTTTCATGTTTTATTTTTTTTTGAAAAATTTCAAAATGTCTATCCATTTATTATCATTGTAAGCTATTAACCTTGCTTTAAAAATACAAAATAAAGCAAGAGTAACAATTGTGTTGATAGTGTCAGTATATGGACCTGCTGTTACTATATCAATCATTGATGACAGTTGAATTTCATAATCGATTCGAAATGGGGGAAAATTGTTACCAAATTCTGTTGTGTGTTCACAAACCGCAAATGCGTGTTGGTACACATCGATAACGTTACACATAGGGCACATCGGAGATTATTTTAATTTCCATTGATGAGTAGGCAATCTTTGGTACATAAATTTGACATTAAAATCTCTTATTTTACTTCTTTTATATCTTGATTTTTTTCCCCCAAACCAAATTCCAGTTTGGTCTTTCTTGAATTATTTGTTCCCATCGTTTTTGTACAGTTGGTGTTTTTCCTTTCTTGTCTAATATGTATCCATAAATATATATATATATATTTTGTTAAATTGGATAATACCACTATATCTGAATTGAGGTACACATTTGGTGTAACATCAATATTTTCTGTTTCAGTCAGAATAATTGGAAACCATTCCTTTGGAATGGCTCTTCTTAATACACACATTTCAACAATCCAATTACGTTTTAAAGTAAGTTTGTTTTGATATTTTCTATAGAAAAATGTTAGATTTAATCCAATTGCTAAACTTATACAAATACTTGTTTATTAAAGTTAATGTCATTACCCCTAAATAGTTACGGATTTTATTTCAGCAGCATGTAAATATTGTTTTTCCTGAATACGTGTTGAATTAATTTTATACCAACAAAATATCAGTTCCCTATAATTTATAAAAATGAGGCAAGTCATCAATATACACTGAGCAAAAATATAAACGCCCCATGTTTCAACCTGATCCCCACCGTGTCCACATGCATGTCCATGATTGCCAGACGCCACTATCGTGTTCTAACTGACAGTAATCTGTAGCATATTGAACAACAAAATGAATTTTGTATGATTTTGCAACCTCTAAGGCTAATAAAAGTTTCAAAGTGCCACATGGGGCGTTTATAATTTTGTTCAGTATATATAACTGTAAATAATAATCACAAAAGCTTGTCCATTTTTCTATGGGATTGTTGAGCAATATAACAATTGATTTTCAGAGCCAAAGTGTGTATTTCAATGTCTATTAAGTTAAAGCCACCTTCGTTGAGTTTACGGATAATTGTTTTACGAGATATGTTGTCTATTGTACCGTTCCATATAAAAGAGAGAATAAGTTTGTTTATCTGTATTAAAAACGTGACATTTGCCATGGGAATGACGGACCCTAAAAAGCTCAAAATGGGTATACTGAGAGTATTTATAATAGTTACACGTCTTAGTAATGTGAGGTTCCTTCTTTTCCACTGATTAATTATATTCCTGAAATTAGTAATTTTTTTCTTCCCAGACAAGTTCATAACACTCGTTCATATTTTTCGAAAGCTAAACACCGAGTGTCTTAAGAGGCTCTTGTTGCCAATCGATTATTTCAAGTAGGTGCTGGTTCATATCTGTATTTCCTATAATAAGACCTTTTGATTTTTGAAGGTTCAGTTTTGGCCCTACAATTTTTCCAAAGTTTGCTTCAATTTCTAGCGATTATTTTTTTTTAAATTGATGTCTGACAAAATTAATGTGTCGTCTGCATACATGGAAATGCGAAGATTTGTGTTGTGGTTGTTGTTAGCCAATTCGATACCGCAAATGTCTGGGTTTGTTCTCATCTTATTTGCAAGGACTTCTGCAACAAATAGAAAAAGAATAGCAGGGAGCAGACAGCTATTTTTCTGCAGCATACCCAGTACTTCGTCAAAGGGTTTAGAAATTGGCATAGAAATCTAATTTAAAAAAGGTTTTTCACTAATTAATTAACCATATCAATTGAGTTGCATGATAGTTAGAAGTGGTTAGAACTCTCGCATTGCAAAAATAACGTACCGAGTTCAAGACTAGGTTTTTTAACATGTTCATAAAAATATATATATATATATATACTTTTATTAATACGTTTTTTCTGACTACAAAATTAATTTAGAAGCAATTCCTGTGTGTGTGTGGGGGGGGGGGGGGCAGGGGCAGCATTAAGCCGGCACTTAGGACCTCAGTCGGCAAATGAAAGGTACTAGAATAAGGGTTGGTCGACAATAAATTTGCAGTCGGCAAAAGTAGAGCTTTTGCTGGCTGCAAATGTATCATAATATTTCTAAGCACTGAATATTTGCCGAGTTGTTTGTATTTTACTCACGGAAAGAGCTACGGTTTTCCAGTTTTGGATGGCAGTCCCCATCCCCCCCCCCCCCCCCCCCCTCCGTTTTAGGAAAAAACAAATGCCTGGTCATATTAGTGTTGTGTCGGTAAATTCACCCACTCTGAAAATCCTGGCTACGTCAGTCAGAAAATTGGCTTCCACAACCCCAAAGAAATGCCTCACATGCCCCCTGAATTGTTAGTAGGTCTGTACAACTTGCATATAGTTGACGTGAGCGGACAACTATAAACAGACATTATAAACATTGTTACTAACGCTACTTTGGATGTTTCCATACATTGTTTTGATTCAGTTAATAAACATCTGAACAAAACTATTTTTTTTAGTGTTTCAAATAAAAACTCCCATTAACCGTATCAAAAGCACTTTTCATAATCTAAACAAAAGACAACAAACAAAACCAAACAAAACAAAGTTGCAGTGGTTTTATTATTGTTTTGACTAAAATGAATAACATTATTGAGTTTAATGTTAATCTGCTTTGTATGTAACCAGACTGGTCATCTTGGATTATGTCCCCTATGACTTTAGTGAGATGTTATTTTGTCGTCTATATTTAGTAAATTTATTGGTCTCCAATTCTTCAAACTTGTTCGATCGCTTTTTTTTATATATATAATAGATATAAGTACTCAGAATTGCGATACTGATAATTCGCATTTTTTTTAAAGCTTCTATCCATCGGTTGAATAAATAGTCATTTTATATTTCCCCAAAACTCTGTTTAAAATTCTACTGTAAAACCGTCCGTGCCTGGACTTTTGTTGTTGTTAACAATTCCAGTGCATGTTTATATTCTTCTTCAGTAATCATTCCTTCACATATTTCCCTTTTTTCGTCATTGAGAGTAAAATCAAAGGGGGTTTCATTTAAACAGGTTTTTAATTGCGCTACAGAGGGTGATTTAGAAGAATATATTCTGTCATAGAACATATTTACTTCGTTGAGTATGTCATTAGGATCTTTTAGCAAAACACCTTGAGCGTTTTTCAACCTTGTGATATTTGTTCTTGTTGTATAAAAAAATATTACGTTTCTCTACACCTAGAAAAAAAATTGGTGTTTTTTCTCCTTCCTCAAACCATTTTTCTCTGGACCTGACCTTTTGACCCTCAATTTCTTTATAGATGGTTTCTAATGTGTTGCGTAGTTTTTGCCTCTGCTGATTGATCACTACAATTTTTACTCAACATGCTTAACTTATTGTACAATGATCGTTTCAAGTTTGTCTCTAGGCCTATACATTTTTTTTCTGTTTTGAATAATGAATAATAAAATCTTAGATTTTCATCTTTATCATCTCCCAGCGCAGTCTTTCATCTTTTAATTGATTAGATAAGTCTTTTATATATGAATTCATTTTGCATTTGAATACTCGATCATTTATAAGAGAGCTGTTAAATTTCCAACATCCAGGTCCTCTCTTGCACTGGCGTAAATCCCTGATGAAAAGTTCTGCAGTCGACAACTATTCATAATCTTGCGGCAACAGGACAGATTACAACCCCACAATAAAAAAGAAATCAACAATAATAATAATAATAATAATAATAATAATAATAATAATAATAATAATAATAATAATAATAATAATAATAATAATAATAATAATAATAATAATAATAATAATAATAATAATAATAATCAACGAAAACTTACCAACAGTAAACTAAATGCCTCCTCTGTTTTTATTCACGATTTTAAATAAAACGACTTTCGATGAATTTAAAACTCATAAGCACACAAATGTAGGAACGAAACTTAACTAGGAATAATGGTCTTACACTATGCACTAAAATGCAAAACGTCTGGATGAAAGTGTCGATAACGGTTTTCATGAAACTTTATGAAATACCTTGAAATTCTCATCAACTTTGAATGCATTTAACAGAAATGTCCAAATACATTTCGCCGGATCTCTGACCGATTTGCGAAGTCCTTTTCTATGTCTGCGATATTGACATCTTGTAGCATTTGCTGATGAACATGGCACACAGCGATGTGGTTCAGCCGGACTTGACGTACTGTGTTTCTAAGCCAAGACTTCAAGCGCCTCAGTGCGGAAAAACTTTTCTCACATGTGCAAGATGTTACCGGGCAGACAAGTAGAAGCATCAGAAGTACAAATAGTTGAGGAAACAGGCTACGGACCTCTTTAGCCATGTTACGATATACAAGCTTTGCGTCGTGAAGTGAAGATGCTGCTGTAGTGTGTTTAAACATGTCAAGTTGAATTTTGAGGGCAGAGTAGTTCAGCTCTGGGTACTGTTTAACAACCTCGTTGTTCACTTTCCCAGACGTGATTATCGTATCTAGCTCTTGATATTGTGAAAGGCCAGACTTGGTACTGTTAAACCTATCACATAGGTGACTCTCCGCAACATCAATAAATGTGCATTGTTCTGTGCTCCTCTGCGTTTGCTGGTTGGTTGTGTTGTGCTTGCCCGTGTACCGCTTTGGTGGCTTGCTCTGGCGTGGCAGCGTAAGTTGAACCAATTCATACTCTTCAGCTTGGGTGACAACTAAAACACTTTGCTGAAATGATCATCTGATCACCAGGTCTGCAACTGGTCAACAGTGACTGTTACAGCGGACATCATTCCTAAATCCAACAAATTATAAATTAAAATTAGTTAATTACCTGTACGCATTATAGAGAGATTAAAGGAAAAAATAACAATAGATGGAGAAAGAAATTGAGAATTGGCGATCAAGAACAGGAAAAGTAGAAGAGGTAATGACGACATCAGGAACATGATGGACAGGAACAGAAAGAAATAGAGATGAACGGCATTTGCACGAGAAGGACGAATTCCTACTCTGAATGATGATAATGAAGATGATGATAAAGAAGATTTGATGTGACAAAAGCCAGTCTTACCTAAGATATTGACGGACGTAGCCTGCAGTGTACTGTTCAGCTGTTTTAATAGTGCGATGGGCTTTACTGCCACCATCAAACCAAGAAGAGTCTCCCCCTTTTGGAACCTGTCTAGGAGGCCATTTGCCTTCGCTGCTGTCTCACCACTTGCAGATTGTGCAATTTCCTTAAGTGTGTTCAGAACAACTGGGTAGTTGTCAATCGCAGACTGTATGGCAGCGTGTTGGACACATCTGTCTGATGGTACGTGGATATGGGTTGTCATTACTTGCTTCAGATGCAATCTTCTTAAATAGAGCCTGGGTTGGTAAAAAAGAAAGTAAAGTTGATTTTACACATTTTCAACCGCAAGGGTTGCATTCTGTGAAATCATTAGCGCAACAAAATTATAAAAGGTTATTGGGAAGCGTTATTTATGACTTAAGGGATTTTTTGATTGTCTTCGTCAAGTAGGCTGGATTCGTGTGAAGTGATAATTTAAACATACCTTAAACTTTCCAGATATGTTGAAGATGACGCCCAAATCATGCACCCATTGAATTGCATGACGAACCAGAGGACATTCCGCAACACTGTTGAACAACAAGGTTTGGACAGGTGTGCCTCACAGTGGAAGTAAAGGGCTAAATGCTGGCGTTCTCTTATTTTGGCTTGGTAACCATTGTATGGGCGACTCATGTTGGCAGCACCGTCATATGTCTGGCTTCTTAGATGTTGAGATAGGGAGCAATGCGAATGAAGACGTCTTGCACCATATTTGCAATTGTCTTCCCCTTGTGTCGGGCAGTTCATAAAACCGATGAAATCTTCATGGACATTCGTCAGAGTCCACATGCCGAATGCATACGGTACACATTCTTGCTTTTTGCCAGAAACTTTTTGCGTTCCATCAACCATAACTGCAACTGCTCATTTTGATTTATTTCCTCGTGTTGTGAGTATTGGTGACTGGAGAGTTCATTATCTCTTGTTGTGCCTGTGGTGATATATGAAGTTGGTTGTCCGCATAAGGTACTGTCTGAGGTCTTCGTCATCCTCGGCCCAAAGTTTCACCAACTGTATAAGTTTCATCTGCATTGTGACCACGGAATGCTAAACCTTGCCGAAGCAGGAACTGGATTGACGTGCAAACTGTATGCATTGATTTCCTGGCTACTTCCTGCTGATGTTGCACTTGGTCGTACATTAAAGCTGTAACTGTGGGTTTCTTGATAGCTCTCAACTAATTGACGGCTTGCCGATGGGTGTCGGTGTGTTGATGGTTATCAATTTAACCTTTCGGTAGCCTTCTTCCAATTGTCAAATCCAGTGGAGATGAAGGCAGGCTCTTTTGATTTGGCTAACTTTAGCAAACCCATCTCATTTGCCTTTGCGGGTAAAAAACACTGCACATTCTTTACCGGCAACGTAGTGGACCCAGGGGTATTTTCCAAACCACTTTCTTTGAAAGTAGACGTTTTGGTATTTGGTCTTTTTAGGCAGAATTATGGATACATCTGGTTGACAAGGCTCATTTAGTTGTTCAATGCTCCTTTCAACGCATACATCATGTGTATACTGCCGCCGGTTGTTTCCTCATCTTCGCAATCTGTAGGCCTACTAGATGTTGAGCTAATCGGCTCATCGGCATCGGCAGGAGCCTTGAAGAAATTAGTTATTTTTGTAACCTCGACTCTCTTTGCCTTACTCGCCATGTTCATGCTTTTCGGCAGCGGGGACAATGAATGTTTGCATTAAGACTTAATTCGGTAAATTTGTTTTTAATGAGGTTTTCTTAACACTCGGAGACATATTTCGGGTTGGCTTAGTTTTTGAATTCTACATGTATTTGATTGTTGACGTGATTGGTGAGCTCTTCACGCTTTTCTTATATTAAGGTTTTGTTGATGTTTGTCTTTAACCCTGCTGCTGTTGTCCTCACATTGATCTTCTGGCGTTGGCTCAAATCAACTGTTAAGGAGAGGTTAAAAATTCATCGCACGTCTTTTCTACTATTTTGACGGCAATTTCCTGAACATGTAGTTTTCATCGGAACATCAATAATTTCCTTATAGAAAATTACAAAAAATACTTTGAAATGAAATAGTTCATTAAAATAACAGTAAGAACCTTAGTTTAAAGACGTATCGCCTGTGTTTCAACACCCGTTTCCGGAAATGATTTTCATTGGAACATTGATAGTTTCCTTTTAGAAAGGAATACTTTGAAATGATATATTTCACAGAATAGCTTGGTTTAACAGTAAAAGTGCTAAAACGAATTTATGACATATACTACTCAAAACAATTTAGGGAACAAAACAATTGAGGGAACACCAGATTTACAGCAAGAGGTGGTCACACCCGTTACTGAAATGTTCCATGAACCGGGATTTTCATTTGCAACCCCCTCTCTCTTTCAGTTGTCATGTCATGAAATGTGTAATCACTACATGCATCCTTTATCATCTGTTTCATTGTGCAATTGTTTCTCATCAATTCTGTGAAACATTGTGTTTATCTGAAATAAATGATCTTGCTTTAACTGAGATTATTCCGGTGTTCCCTAAATTGTTTTGTTCCCTAATTTGTTTTGAGTAGTATATTTACTGTAAAACCATGTTTCGTACGATTATTTTGAGAAATATGTATAATTTAACAGCATTTGTATTCACTTCTTCAAATAAAATAGCGATGTTCTGATGACAAATGAAATAGCGATGTTCTGATGACAAATAAAATAGCGATGTTCCGATGACAAATAAAATTTCTGTTTAAATAGCAAAAGCTGTCGTTAAAATAGTAAATAAATGCCTATGGCGGAATCCACCGTCGATTAATTTTGGGATATATTTACTGTTAAACCATGCTTATCATGATTATTTTCAGAAATATATCTCTATTTTCTTAAAATATATCTCATTTCACAGTAGTTGTTTCCTTTCAAAAAGGAAATTATCAATGTTCAAATGAAAAGATAAATTTTCGGAAATTGCCGGTAAAACACGAGCGATGTTGAACATTTCAGCTGTCTTTATGCAATACCGTACGACATCAATTTACCATCTCAGTAACCTGTCTAAGGTCTGTAATTCCTATAGGCTTAAGCGCGTACTGTCCAGCTGCTTATCATTGTTACCTGTAATTACATTGTTCTTTCATTAAGGCACTTCATGAGCCTAGACTCGTCGTTAACACAAATACATTCCTGTATTACAATACCAGTTGATAAACTTATTGGCAATAATATCACCTCAGACAAAGCTATATTTATGGCAGATTGATTCCATCATCAGCTTTACACCGAGTAAGTTTTATTTTAAAACTCGACCATTTGGTTGTATTTGAATTACCAATGCTATACCGTATATTTCACTTCTTGTTCATACAGAGTGGGTTGTATTTTTTATTGTATAGGCCTATGCAGTATAGGAATAATTCTCATTTTTATGTACATGTATTTATTCCCAAAAAATGTGTTGCATTATGGACGCAATTCAATCCTTATAGATCATAATGCTATTTTCATAAAAACCTTTTTTCATGAAAGGTGAAGACAATTAATGAAGATTTTCACAGTTTGGTTCAAAACAGCTTACTTGAATTTCATGAAGTAATGAATGAACAAAGTGACATTTTACCAAAAGTGTACCGGGGCTTTTATCTTTAAATACACAGAATTACCATGTGTCCGTTTCTTTGTTGTTTGTCTTCAGTTTCAGGGCAACACGGTAACTGTCTACTTTGACGCGGCTCTGCAGACTAGATTCATACAGATAGAACCTGTCACGTGGTATGGAAACATATGTATGCGCTTTGAACTACTTGGATGCAGAGGTTATTGTCCTTACTGTGTTTTCTGTATGAGTACAATGGCAACATCACCGCGCAAGACGTGTGATTAATTACTAATTCAAATTATCAGTGGCATGGGCGACCAATATTTGTGGTGAACGAGACACTTATGGCATTGTTTTTTAATGAAGCACTACCATAACATCTCAAATCTTATTCATCTAAAAATGAAAACATTCTTGATGATATGTGGCCACGTACAAAATGTACAAACTCTGTATACAAATACACACACTTTTGCCCGGCTGTAATTTACCCTGGTACTCTAAAGGTCACGCAAAGTGTAAACAAGTGTCATGGTCTATACAATGTATGCGTCCTGCGTCCCCCCCCCCCCCCAATCATCCCCAGAAATCACGCTGCTGATCAGTGGCGCAACTCATAATAGTATGTAGACATTCAACTGTATGATGGTAGTATGTGTTATGAACATTGTTGATATAGCCTAGAATTATGCTAACATTATTATTCTGATTTGTTTCTGCAGCAAACTAGTAACGTATATTCCTGAGCTCTTTGCGGCAATCAGCAGCGTCAGTGAAGAGGAAAGGACGAGTCTTAATAAACCACTTCAAATTATACGTATATAAAGTCAATTATACGTATATAAAGTCAATTATACGTATATAAAGTCAATTATACGTATATAAAGTCAATTATATAGTGTATGTCCCGTCCGTATCAACCCACACAAACAAATTGACTTTCACTGTTAGTCTATCCGACACAAGCGTAACGGACGGGACAAAATACAACTTTACCTTGGAAATAACCATGACGCTATTATTACACTTCTTCTTAATATTCCTAAGAAACTTGTTCCCAGACTCTGCCGATAGGAGTAAATTACCACCACTAATAAAAGATAAATAGTGGCAACGAATAAAGGGAAGGTACAACATTGTTATTTACCTAATTATAAAATTACCGAATTATTATCGGAAAGCTAATTGATGTAGTTGATGAAGTTGAAAAAGGTACCAACAAAATATAAATAAAAATCCAAACATAAAAATCAAATCAATTGTGTAGAATCATCATCATCCTGAAAATAATTGTTCAAAGTGTTCCCTAGGGAGCTTATTTCAAAAGGTTGTTAGACGGTAACTTTGTGCTATTCTGTAAAAAGTGTGAATGCTTTTAACACTTGTCTCATGACATTTTGCATTGAGTAAGGTTTGCGGTAGCACCATGTAACAATCTCTTATCAGAGATGTAATAAGAGTTGATTCTGAGAAGAACCGGTGGTGAGATAACTTTACGTTTCGATCATTATACTCGGATCATTATACTCGGATCATTATACTCGGATCGTTTTCAGGAGAAAGAATCAACACTTATTAGTTATTACATCTATGATGTGATTATTACATGGTGCTAAACCTTACACTCCTACTGTACTTCCACCATATGAAGCTTCAAATCCAATGTAGGCTGTATCTTGGTTCAAAGAAAATGTACAATTACACTCTTAGAATCAGTTTTGTCATATTTACCAATGTTGGACCTTCCCTTTAGACGGGACTAATACAAAAAGGATACCTATGCGTATTGTCTTCTAGTACGGTAGTCCATTATGATTATTGTAAATATTTGGAGTTTGATTTTTCCCCTTCTCTATATGCTTTATGAAAACAAAATATAAATGAATTGGTATGTAGCCTCCTCGAATGTGTTTGCTACGTCATTGGAACAATCACATTGGTTTTTGTATTGGTTATTTCGAACATAATTAGTGGTCAAAATCAAGGGCAATCTTTACAAGAGAATGCAAATGGTTTGTAATACTTTTGGGAAGAGCGAACAAATGGGTGCATATTACTGTTTAGCCCCATCATTATTTAGGAATACATATGTTGGATATCAATGTGAACCAATAAATTAAATAATAATCATTAATGCAGTTGTTGTTTGTACACTTAAACAACCGAGATGTTAAAGACTACACCACACCAGTGTTGTTGATATTGGGATACTTTCCCAATAATTATGAGCAGTGTGACAGAATAACGTTCACATCAGTGCTGTTATTTTAACACCTCAGTTTCTGCAGGTTTGCCAAATTCGCAAAATTAAAAAGACTTATTTGATTCAAAGTTCTTACATGTAAACATACTTTTATTTTAGTGATTTTACATCTGTTAATATTGTTGGCGCCCTCTTGTGCTTGAGCAAGAGAAAGATACAAGAAATATAATGGGAGATGGGGACCCGAAGCAGTGGCGGGTATTTATTGTGATAATATTTGGATTGGGGGCGGTACAGACAGTACCATTATGAATCCTTTTTCCAACCCTTGACACCTAAAGATTTTTTTGTTGTATTACACTTCGGGGATATTAAATTGTTCAATTATTTATTTTAATTTAAAAAATCATTTGGGGAATTGTAATTGTTAGTATCTCCTCAGGCATGTTGTTGGGAGGCAAGTGGGTTCCTGATGGGGGTGGGAGGGAGAGGAGACGTTTAGTGAAGATTCACACAAGGTGTTCATTTCCATAGGACACGGGGACATTTGCTGAAATCAGATGCCGAGAAATTGATGCTTGAAATAGTAAGCTTGGCTAAAGGAAGTTCACGGAAAATTCCCAATTAAAGAATTGTACAAAATGCCAAACAGTAACAATTTTACGCACTTCTATTACCACGAAAAGACCGTCACTGTAACCAGTTTATCGCACGGGTATGACAGTAGGCATTCTGGTTGGTATTTTGACTCAGTTCTGATGAACAAAGTAATTACAATTAAATATATATTTCAATGGATATGTGTATGGGTCTTCTGGTATATAATTATTTAAGAAAAGGGCTCATGAAAAGGCCGCTGGAGCTATAATAGGCCCCCTGAATCCGCTTCTGTAAATGGTTATTTTGGTTTTATGGGGAGGATCAGGGCCCTATTTCATGGCACTGCTTAACATGGAATTACGCGCTTACAATCAACATTATCTGCTTACAGGGTTAGCACAGAATGTTTTGCACAATTCGTGTAAGCGGCGAGTACTTATAATTATGCGAAGTACACATGAACACAAGCAGAATGTTCTTGCTAACCCGTGAAAATATGCTTACGTTAAGCAAATGTGTTTCTGCTCCAGTAAGCGGCTAGCTTTCGCTTACGGTAAGCAGAGCCATGAGACTGGGCTCAAATCCTGCAAAGGGTGGTCAGAGGATACTCAACATCAAGTGAGAATACAAGGCAAGTGCGTCTGCATGTTACATCCCGTTCTAGAAGTCTATATGTTTTGCAAGGACAAAACATTTGAAAGTAATAAGTACAAGACGTGATATACGCCTGGTGGATTCAGGATTTGGCCGATGGGGTGGGGTGGGGAGGGGGAGAGGGTTCTGTCATACCGAAAGGCATGGACATAACATCTTGTTTTATTAATGTGTTCAGGTAATCATGTCATTTACGTTTAACATTATAATAGGCTACTCAGTGCTGTTTTGAAGTGAACTTTGTTGAACATTTTTTGATGTTAGCTTTTACATTGCACTTGCAATTTCAGTAATTTTTGATCGTGTCACTTGACAATTAACATTTTAATATTTTATGGTGTTTTAGAGTGAAGCTTATTTAAAGGGTCTATAAAATGAAAGGTTATATAGATACACATGTTTGCAGATACGAAATGCTCCATTAGATGAAACAGAATGTGAAGTTCATTTTCAATATGAGGTAGTGACTCACGGTATCACAGCAGCATTAACAGTGTACTCAAATTCCACAACATGAATTCAATCAACTTTTCTGCACAAACCAACCATGATATTGCATCTGATTCTACTATAAATTATGTGCTTATGAATATGTATGTGCTCATGAATATGTACATTTTCATTAATATAATTGCCATCACTTGCCAAACATGTATTAAAACACACACACACAGAGTTATGAATCATTGTTTCAAGTTTATAAATCATTTCCTATTGCATAGGCCCTTACAAATACAAAAAATATAAAAATAATTTAATAAAATATAAAAATACAAAAAATATATATATTTCATTAATTTTTGATCGTGTAATCGTGTAATTTGATGTTGCTAATTTTAATAGTCAGTGGTGTTCCATGTGAAACATAGAACCTTTGCAATGTTTGTGTCAGAGCTGCTGTTTACGTTGAGTTAACAAAATTCAATAAATTTCGATTGTGTAATCGACCCTCCTACACAATTTCAGAAGAAAGATGTGATATTGATGGTGGAGAGGGCTTTTGGATTATATATTTCTATATTTATTCAGACTTATATTTATTATGTCCATTACCTTGAGGGTTCATTAGTGTGTGTATACAAAACATTTATCAATATATAACGAAACCCATGGGTCAAGGCCGTTATAGAAATGTGACGTTTTGTTCTGGTTTAACTTGCCATAGGAGTCTCAAACCCAAATATAACTTCAGAATTAGTTAAAGGGGTTACGGTTGGAAAGGTGGAAGTCAAGGAAGGGAAAACAATTGTTTAACATGGAACCATTGTAATTTTATGTGTTTACATTGCATTGTGTAATTTCAGTAATTTTGGATCTAGTATTGTCATTTGACATATTTTACATTTTAAAATTCAGTGTTGTTTTAAATTAGTTGAACACTGAACATTTTACAATTTGCAATTTTCGATCGGGTAATTGTGTAGTTTGACCTTTAACCCTATCAGACTGAAAGTGCCCTCCATGACATGCTTAATTGTATGTATTGACGGCTTCGACTATCGCACTGAAATTGCCTGCCTTTTCCTGACTATCCTTCAGGGCCGCCCCTCGTACCAAAATCACAAATGTTTGTTTGTTTAAGGTTAACCGTGTCAACTGTATATTTTACAAAGGCCAGGTGAATAAAAAAAAACTTTGCGCACATTTTGTGCAGAAAATTATAAGCCCCGATACAACATTAAGAGCTTTCATTGGCCACCAACGTGGGAACCCAAAATGTATAAATTAACTGCTATGGATGCATTGGTTTAGTTTCAATTTGTGGGTACAAATCTTCAAGATTGTGCTTTGGCAAAAAAAGTTATCTAAACATCTTGGTAATAGCGCTCTCTAGTGGTGATTTAAGTGATTATAATAATTATGTGACGTTAGGTTATAGATCTTACTCAGAACATTTGTGCCAAGTTTGATGATGAACGGATTAATTTTAATGAAACTAATTATTGAAAAGACATGTTTTGACCAAAACCAAATTACAAAAATGGGTAAAGCGCCACACTAACGATGACCGTTGAATTTTTATCCTCATTTGATAGATCTTGTTCAAGTCATATCCCTACCACTGTTTTGTGAATATCAGCAGTCCCAGTCCCCAGCCTGAGAACATAAAGAGCAAAAACAGGCCTGATAGGGTTACCATTTTAATATCCAGTTGGGTTTTAGGGCAACTTTGTTGAACACGAAACTTGTGCAATTTTTGATGTTAGCTTTTCACATTGTACTTGTTATTTCAGTAATTATCGTATTATTGTATCATTTAACGTTAAAGATGCATATAGATGCAATAGCCCAAATACTCCGTCTCTGTAGTACACGAAGGTGAAAGTTCAACCTGAGCTAATTCTCGTCGTGCTTTTCGTGAGCTTATAATGTACAACATACATTGTAACCGATATCTGGCCCGGCTGTGATTGTTTTCTGCAGTACACTTCCTCAACTGTATGCATTTGTATAGGCCTACTAAAAATTAATTGTTGACATTATTTTGAAGAATTTTTTTTTAACCAAGTCTTAACTCGATATCTTCTGTTTGCCGGGCGCTCGTTCTAACCACTAGATTACCATGCCACTCGACTTTGGTGGTGAATTAACTATTGAAGAACATTTTTAAATTAAATTTCTATGCCAATTTCTAAGCCATTGACGATGTGCTGCAGGAAACATAACGGCTCGGCTGGCACGCGCTGGGAATCATTATTGGCGCGCTTGACGTGACTTGGCCGGGTCAGATCACTAGATATAGAATAAAATAACTAGATCGGCCGCGCGTGCTTACGTACGATTCACTGTGCACAAAATGTTCTTGCTCTCTTCATCAACGCGCTGAAAAGTCACGTGCATGGGGCCACGTAAAAACAAACTACTGATTGGGAAGTAAACATCTTGATTATTAGCATTTAGGTTTTTATTATTCAGAATAATCTACAAAAATGTTTAGCAAAGTGCAATACGTTGATAATATTCAATTTACTATTTGAAAACAATCACTGTTCAGTAGTGCCACTCATCACGTACATCAGCAACCTGTGCGTTAAGTTAGTTTAGGCCCATCACGTCACCAATGGCGGCGCCCAGTCAGAACCAGCTTTACGTACGTGCGTCCGATCTAGTTATTATGTTACAATGCATCAGTTACAAATATCAGTTACAATGTAATACATTATAAGCTCACGATGAGAGTGCATCTTTAACCCTCATGTCAAGAAGTTCGTTTTTAAACACCATTTCAGTACTGTAGTGGGTAAAGATGCGAACACTAAGGGCCTTTTGAAATTTGAAAAGGAATGTCACGCATATCCGTGACACACGATGGCGCTGTTTTGTTAGAGCACAACGGGAACTCGGTGGCACATAGCAGCACAGAAAGTGCACAAAGCAAAAAAAACAAATATTGACCCAAAAAACAGTGGTTTTCTCAAAAGGTTTACTGATTAGTAACCAAACACTCAGTTAACAAGACAACACAACTGATTTGTTCATGAATATGCAAAAACGCCTAAAAAGAAAAACTACGCTTGTGTACGTTTCTAGAGCTACATATCCACCATATTTACTTAATAGTGTTTTAAAAGTAAACTTAGTTGAACATGGAACTTAGCTGTTTACATTGCATTTTAGATCATGTAAGCATTTTTAACATTTTAACATTTCAATATTCTGCGGTGTTTTAAAATAAGCTTTGTTGATGAATTTTGCAATTATTGATGTGAGGCCAACACAAAAAAGTCTCTGGTTTACGGTCCTAGGTCGGCTTAAAGTTCAGTGCGGTGACCCGTTTTTATTTATTTTTTATTTATTATTTATTTATTTATTGTATTATTATTACTTTTTTATTTATGAAGTGATACATTGTACATGTATATACGTGGTTAGGGAATTTCCCCATACATAATTATGGTGGGTAAGAGAGGCCGCACATATCAGACAAACGTTCAAATCACTAGGCTTATATGTGAAATAATAGTCGTTTAAAACACAGCGAAGCAGAAACACAATCAATCCAGCAATTTTGGCTGCAATTTTAGCAAAATAATAATAATAAATAAAATGCCGACACGCGGGTCTGAAGCGACGCCTGCGGGGACCAGAAACCAGAGACTTTTGTGTATTGGTCTTAGCTGCTTATATTACCTTTTCAATTTAGATTTTAGATTACAATTTAAATTTTCAATGTCAGTTTTCAATTTTCATAATTGCTTGAAAGTATTACTATAATGAGTTGTAAAGGGATTGTACAGCATTGGTTATGACCAGATTATCAAATTGACCAATTATTATCTAAAAGCTTACTTGGTGTTACGCTGGTATCAGTTATCATGAGAAATTATTTATTCTCAAGCATTTTCATCTTGATGAGAGAAAAAAACAATTATTTTGCTGAATTTCGAAAAATTTTCGTCTGGCAACTTTTTGAAAATCCTAAAAAATAAAGACAAAGATGAATAGTCAAAAAACGAAATCGAATTATTATATAAAAGCTTACTTAGTGTAAACTATCATTCATCATGAGAAATTATTTCTTTTCAAACACTTTAATCTTGATGAGAAAAAAAAAAACATTTGTAATGTTGAATTTCAAAAAGTTGTTGTCCGGCAGTTTTTTGAAAAACACACAATAACTATTTTTCGTTATTTTCTCAAAAACGTAAACACCTGTTACAATGAACCTTTCACGGGTTAGTTTTATGTTTGTAAACTAGATGATTGAAATGAACGTACGTTTCCATATACCAATGTTATACCTTCCCTTGATACACATGTGAACATCTGTAATGAAAACAAATAATATTCATGCGCATCACTGGGATTTATTTTCAGTTGTTTTTGTAAATTTATTCACATAATTATTATTACGAACAGTTATTTAAAAATAAAAGAACCACAATTTGTGCCCCCAAAAATTAAAATAAATATATACAAATTCCGGTAAAAAAGGGCAATCCGTTTTCCCCCTCCCCCCCCCCCCCAGTGACGCGCATGATATTACATTGATGCTCTAATGCAATTGTTTAAATACCAACAGGTGAAATAGTCGGATAAAAATCAACCCGACAGTTGGACTAAAATATTACGTTTTCTGTTTTCAAACAATTTCCCTGTAGTTGGTATTTAGACCAACATATTTAGAATGTGAAATTAGGTGCATATCAATACGTTTTCAGATACTTACTTGAGTCAGTGTAATATCATAAACTTTTTGAATGTGTAAAATATCTTCAAATTTGTTTCGTCCGGCGATCTATGCTCTGAGAAACATGATTAATAGAATTTCTCGAGCGAAATTGCCTTCAAAGGTTAGTTGTTTTATTACAAAAACACGATCAATGGAGTTTGGGATGTTATGGAAACCGTTAAATCTTTATTGTCATATTATTACGTTCACTTATTACGCCGAACTTATTAAGCCAAATAATTGGCCGCAACTGACATAACTCGCCAGGATAGGTCAAAGTAATCCGTTGACAGATTTGTTCAATTGGAATGAATAACTTCCTCAAACCAGAGAGGGAAACGACAATTCAACATGTTGATCAATGTTTCTGGTTAATTCAGCCTGAACATACACGGATGATACATGTTTGAAGATAAACTGTCTGTATGCTTAGTATAGGTATAGACCCTGTGTTATACTTGAATAGACATTATGTTCTCAAAGGGAAGTAACAACATTGGTAATTACCACATTATCAAATTGACAAATTGATTTCACACACGTCGGTGTAGGGCAAACAAATTAAATCAATTGTTTATCACCCGACGCAAGAATTTCATCAAACTATAAATTGACAAATTGTTATCTAAAAATATACAAGGTACAAGTATTAATCATACCAATGAGATATTCCGCTGAAGTACTTACATCTTAGAGAACACAGGAATGTTTTTGTTGAATTTACAAAAACTTGCCGTCTGACGACAAAAACCGCAAACCCCCAACATAAAAAAAAAACAGTTTTCATCGTTTCTCATAAACTTGATGAAACTTTCAAAGGTTAGTTTTATGAGATATCTATATATTGAAACCTAGAGGTTTGAAATGAGCGTCCGTTATACCAAATACCAATGTTGTATCTTCCCTTTAATGCCACTATACACTATTGGTTATCTCAACAAACATAATTTATCAAAGTTTGGCATAACACTTACTTGGTGGAAACTTGATGATGGTAAAAAATATATAAATAAATAAATAAAACATCACTTGAAATCTTTCTTTCTGAGGAACTATAATTTTAGTAAAATTATTAAAATAATGTCCCAACTGAATGTTCAACTTTGTAAGACGAACATTTCATGTTAGAATGAATACGAAATAATAGGAATGTATTTCCACTATTTGCTCATTCATCACACAATTAATTAAGTTGAAACTTTCTCATGTAAGTACTTATCCTTTAATTCCTATCAAGTATAGATGCATTTAGGCCTATACAGACATTTATACCAAAAGTGTATACCGGCTTTAAGTTACATAATGATTTAAGTTTTATGTTATGATCTGTACTGAATAAAAGTATCATTTTCTCGCTCTAAATATTCAATGGTATAAAGAATGGATTATTTACTGAGTGGAATAGTTTAAAGATGCACTCTCGTCTTGCTTTTCGTGAGATTATAATGTACATATACCGGTAGTACGCGGACCCTGACCTTAAACACTGCTGCGTGCGTGTGTGTAATCCTCATTAGCCCAGAATGACCAACGGTTCCCTGACGGTCAGAGAGGAATCGCGCAGTCGAATAATCTTACAGTCAGGGATATGTTTTGCGATTAGGATGACCAGAAACATATTTCTAGTCTGGGGCGATAAAGGAGTCGAGTTTGCTTTTTTTCTATCTCTCTATAGGGCCTATTTAATAAATGTTTGATGTTCCATATTGATTATTCACCAACTAAACATAGGTCTATATTTAGGCTACACGCGAATTGTGTGAAGGACTCAAGAACATTAAAAATCCGTTATGAAATTGTTGAACGTACACGTGCAGCCAGGGATCACACCCCAAGTTACAATGCTAAAAACATGGGAAGTATAGCAGTCGGAGCATCTCCCCTCCTATCCCATCTCTCCCTCTCCGCTCCCCTCCTTTCCAACCTTTCCCCTCCCACCATCTTAACATGAAACTAATGGCGAAGTGAATAATTTGTATTGATTAAAGTACAGTAATAAAATATATAATGATAAATAAAATGTTTATATTGCACATATCAAAACCATGTGACATACAGATAAACAAATAGACAATTTAGGTATAAACGTAAAATATCTTATGGTAAACATTAAGTTACAAATCAAATTAATATTTAGAGAACTATTAACTGCCAAACAATAATTAATTAACAAGCTATTATATAGACGAGAACGGGCAAGCTGTAAACAAACCAATATTCAGGAATAACTTTCATAAGATCAAGCTGCCATGAACCACGTTTGGCTCCTCAGTTGACTCAAAGGATTCTCTATACAAACTTTTGACTAAGGATTTCTTGTATAACAATAACCATATCGGTAGTCGTCCTGTTCCGTTACATCCATTGTGTTTCCCTATTCAGACCACTAAAGTGCTTTTGTTAACCACCGCGTGTCAGCCGTTGAATAAGAACGCACCATTTTTGGCAATCTGTGTCATCATTACAAGTGTGTTCTCAAGGATAGACAAATCGACCATGCACGTTTTGTAGTGAAGTATTTTCACCGTGTCGAAAACTCAGTGGTATATTACATATAGTCCCTTGTCTCTCGTTGATCTGTGGTAGGAGTAAGGCCATTGCGCACGATAATTCAAGTCTTTTGCAATCTCTGGTGTAACCTGTTGGGATAGAATATTGGAGTGAAATCAAATAACCAGGCCAGGACGTCATCATCAGTCGTATACGTACCGGGGAAACGGTGCCAGCCACTCCCACACTAGGCCATAATACGCTGTAGTCCAAGAATCAGTTTCCTGGTCGTAGAGCCTTCTTGAGGACTAAAAGAGGACTATTGGCACCAAGGTGCGATTTGGAATCTTTTCTCAGAGAGTAGTGTTGATAAATTGAAACGAGGATGAAGAAACGGACATTATGGATATATGTTCTGATGGTCGTAGCTGTGTCATTTCTATCAGCAGAAGTGAAAGCCGGTAAGTTTGATTTTCATCGGGGCAGGCTTAATAATATATTGGACCACTCGATCAGCTCTATTTTTATGAACCCTGCCTTCTTTTACTTGCCTTCAAGCATAGGCATTTCTCCTCTTATACACTTACTGTACTAGGCCTTCAATTGGCATTTCTTTATTTGATCATTTTGTATATTATATTTATTACGCCATGAAAGATAAATTGTTGTGAATTGAAATGAAATGAACTGGGAGATCGTTTTTAAAGTTTTCACAACACTAGTCAATAGAGGGCTCTAATAATTCCCACAGTATAGACTGGGCTGAATTTAGGGCTCTGTACAGCGAAGATTGATATTACCTTTAGCTTTGTACCAAGTATGTTTAAGGCCTAGGCCTACAATATAATTTGACAATTGTTTTTCTTTTGGAATTACCAAAAACCAAAACCTCGACTGACATGTGTTTTGTCCAGCAGGTAACCGAACAATTTGCGGTGAGACAACTTGTCTTGCAGAACCTTTATCATTTGTTTGCACAAATGTTTACATTGTAAACAAAAGAAATCAATACAAGTATTTAGACATGTTGGTTTGAGTTTATTCTAGCACAGCTGCATACAAGTATATGCAACAAATGGATTAATTCATCTGAGTGATTTACTGAATGAGTCAAGGCCAGTTGCCCGTGGCATGCTGAGGTTATTTTTTAGGCTCACGGCCAATGTGTGTTTATTCATAGGCCTATTCATTATTAAGGCAGTATATGTACAGTTTTCTATAAGGAGATAATAGCTAACATGCATTCACATTAATTGAATTCATTCTAATGTGGAAATAAATCATCAGCCAGTGCCATGTTAGATTTAAATTTGTAGGCCTATCCATGTGTTTTTTCTCGAAAATGACAAAATGTCAATAAGGCAAAACAAGTCTCCGGTTTCTGGTCGGCTTCAAAATCTGTGTGCTGCTGTGCGCGGTGAGGCACTTTTTTCAGACCAAATTTCCCAAACACAAACGTATGGTGGCTAAGAGAGGCCGCACAAATCGCAGGCAAACGTTCCATACACCTATGTGAAAAAACGTTGTTTAAAACACAAAGCGGTAGAATTCAAATTGATCCAGCTGGCGGGGATTGGACATAGCAAAGGAAACTAACGATGCCGACGAGCGGGTGTGAGGCAACGCGCGCGGGACTCTGGAGACCAGAAACCGGAGACTTGTTTTTGGTCTGATAGTGATAGGGGTAACTTCTCTGAATATTTACCATCTTAAAACCAATTGGTTTTAAGATGGTAATTCGCGTGCGCGTCGCCTCAGAACCGCTCGTCAGCATTTTTAGACGTTTTCTTTGCTATGCCCATTTCCCGCCAATTGCCGATTGATCAAGCTTTAAGGTACTAATTATGTCAGTTGCTTTTATGTTAATTACCATTTTTGTTAAAGTAGTATTTATTTTTAGCAAAACCTATTCTGACACCATGGAACCAATCATATTCAGACGGCTCAGTCTAGTCTGACAGTTTTCGATTTGTTATCCTTATGTTATTATTATTTTATTATTAATTGTACTGACACCAAATCAAATTGGGCTTTATTATAAAATTCCTATAAACATAAAACTGAACACGCGACACAACTTGGTAAACACATAAAAACGGGCTTCAAAAGTAGAGTCAAAACACAAAGTGAAGGTCATGCGACGCAAGTCGTCATCGCCGACGACAACGACAACGACGTGCAACTGATTCAAAAGTCCACCAGAAATAAATTATTTTGATCAATAGGGGGCGTTGTTGCATCGTACATACACAATATTTTGCGGCATATTTGAGTCATCGAAGTTGCAGCTGGAATTTTCGAGAGCGATCATTTAATTATAACCATTATCTTGCACAAAACGTCAACAGGTAGAATAGTTTTAATTAAGTTATTTACGCTCAGCTTCCTAGTGTGTGATTTATATCAATTATTAACTCTACGATACAGTCACGCAATGTATTGAAAATACAGCGCATAATTTTTTGTCCGGTTTCCGGACAAACGTTATGCATTATTTTATTAACCCTCCTACACAGTACATGGAGGCCACTCCGATCCACTAAATTCTGTTCTTTAGCAACCTTCAGTACATATCTGTACAAGCCTGCTGTCCTTTCCAAGTAATCTTACAAAATCAACTGTGTTCCACCCAAGGCCACTGTAAATGTTTGAACATATTATTATTACTTAGTATGGCCTACAATGTATCAATGGGAGACCACTTTACCCTGCAATCTCAGTGGTGTGACAGTGCACAGAAGGGTAACCATATGAGGCCACTGGCAACAGCTAATGGCTTGTTGGAGTGGCCTGAATGGGTTGTTTAAAAAATTGCACTGATTGTAGGAGGGTTAATAATAATATAGGGCCTAGGCCCCTAGTAATTTTAGTATTATTTTATTTAAAAGCTTGTCTCGCGGTCTTCATCATCATTGGCCAGTTTTTGGCATGGCCACTAGTTCATGTAGTTTGTATGTTCCCTGGCGGTGGTTACCTGAGCCTGAGGTCAATTCTTCTACTTTTTTCTAGAGAACAAATTATTACTAAATACTAACTTTTAGGCCATCATGGCCATGTCCATGAGAATGAAAGTCATAGATTTGCATCCACCGCCCGCATGGCCACCTAAATTTTTCATTATTTGCCAAAAAAATCATTATTTGCACAAAAAAGGTATTTCCACCAAACAAATTTAGTTCCAAATCATCCACATCAGTAAAACGAAGTTTTTACCAAATTTCCACCAGTATGTGCGCTATATAATCATTAGCACATGTTCTCTTACAGTCTTAGTCCCGCGTACGTCGTTCACAAAAAAGGTCGCATCGCGCTAAAACTGTATGGTAAACTCCGTCCGATCCGCACCTGCAACTGTACCGCCTTCACATGCACAACACGTTCGCTGTTGAGCCTTTGTATCTTATGCCTGTGTGTGCATACGATACAGTCACGCAATGTATTGAAAATACAGTACAGCGCATAATTTTTTGTCCGGTTTCCAGACAAACGTTATGCATTATTTTATTTAATAATTTAATAGGGCCTAGTACTAGTAGTAGTAGTAGTATTATTTTATTTAAAAGCTCGTCTCGCGGTCTTCATCATCATTGGCCAGGTTGAGGTTTTGGCGTGGCCACGAGTTTGTATGTTCCGTGGCGGTCGTTACCTCAGGTCAATTCTTCTCGAGAACAAATTATTAACGAAATTATGATTATAACTAACGTTACTCTTTATGTAAGTCTAACGTTAATAGTAATAATACACATTAAGTGTTCCCTTTTTTATTTATTTTTTTATGTATTTATTTATGTATTTGTTTTTTTCAGATTGTTCTAGTAATCCATGTGAGAATGGATCTACCTGTATTAATGCCTACTTGGATCCAGGCTATGTCTGTCTGTGTCCACCAACCTTCATGGGGCTCCACTGCTCTGATTATTCAAGTAAGTCACTTTTTGGAAAGAATGTTGAACCCAAATGCCACTTGTGCACAATAATCAATATCTAAGCACAGAGCAAGATGACAAAATGGCCAATATCTCATTGGATATGCATACATTCATCGCTCAAAAAATCCCAAAACATCGTTTCCAATCCTTTTGTCTTGACTACACTTTCCTCTCCTTTTGTGTCTCCTCTGTCATCTTTTAAAGGAAAATTTGTGATATTTGTGATATTTGGATAGAAAAGTGGCGGTTGTATTCTACATTCTTTCCCACTTTTTTGTTGCATGTAGTTGCTTGTTTTTATTTCCTATACACACAAGGCCAAAAACTAAGTGTTTTTGGTTACCCACACCCACACTCTCCTAGAAAATCAGACAGACAACTTATCTCTCTTTGAAAATATTTATGACAAAATTATAATAGTTAAAGATAAGGTTCAATATTGGTAATTATCAGATTTGAAATTAACAAATAATTATCTGGGACCAATTAGTCCCTACCTGCCCAGGACAGTCCAATGTCCATTATCTACTCTGTCCTAAACATGTTCATGTAAGCTTGTTTTTAGAGTCTATAATTGAAGCTAAACCTATTTGTGGTAAGTCGAAAAGCCTAAGATTGCACCAGAGAGAATCTAATCCAAATCTTTCCAGGGTCCTAAAGCAGGACACTAATTGTCCCCATACTATTATGGCCTGCGTGCTCATAGATCACAAATGGTGCTTTGTGATCAAAATTTGTCACCAGCTACGCTGTAGTTCAATTTGGACAGGCAGTATCAAAACGTAGTTCATTATTAATGGTATTATTCTGCTTAATGTACTTTAATATCGAGCACACCAAAGTCAGTTTAAGTCATCAATTGCATGATTGCTAGTTGTAAATCTACACTTATTCAGTACGTCAGTAACAATAGAAAATCTCTTTTAAATAATCTTTAGTTTTGTATGAAATAGAGAATAGATTCAAAACTGTAGGTTCATGCTAAGAATGGACTAGGCGAAGATCTACAGTTCCTCGTCCAGTCTTCTTGACGTACATAATTTGTATTGTACTAATCATTCCAATGGCATTTTACAAACCCTTTCTTGGTTTGTGCCCACAGATCGTACCTGTCAGTACAACTTCCACAATACCTCTGGCATCATCACTTCCCCTAACTATCCAGAATTTCATAACAACTTTGAAGACTGTTTATACCTCATCCGAGTGCCCAGCGCTGTCACCATCACCCTCACCATCACATCGTTTGATACCGAGATGCACAAGGATGTCCTAGGGGTCGGGCAGAGGAGCAACGGGACTGGCTGGCATGAATTCAGCGGACAGATTGATGTGCCAGTAATCATTACCTATCAGACCAATCAAGCATTCCTTACTTGGTTCTCTGATTTCAACATCATTCGACAAGGATGGACCGTTCTGTATGAAACTGGTAGATGACCTTTTAGCTTTGTTGGTCCAAAGGGTTGTATATATTTATTGTATCTTTTCTTGCAGTCCTTTACTCCAATCCTTCACTCTCAAGTGATTAAAGGTCACAAACAGGGGTGGACCTCGGCATCCTCCCAACTGCAAGGGTATGGATAAATTTGCCATCATGGTCAGGCTGATGGAACTTCTTCAAAATTACTTGCCAGGCTGGCCAGTAACATTTTAGAGATAGCACTTGTCTTGCCAAAAATGAATACATTTCCAAATACATAAAAAAGCAAAATTAACAAAAACTAAATGTTCTTTAAAAAGTCTTGATTGTCAACAAATTTTCAAAGGAATTCCCTAAAGAATTCCACAGCTTTGAATTGTTCAGAAGACGAAATTATGAGAGCATTTGGACAAAAACAGGAGACATCAAATTATCATTTTAAGTAAAGACAGTTTGCGGTGACACCATGTGAAATTCTCAAATTGAGTAGTAATTGATTCTGAAAAGAACTGGAGGTTACAACTCGACGTTTCAATCAGTATGCTCTGATCGTCTTCAGGAGAATGGAGACGATCAGATCTTTTCAGAACTATTTACTACTCAATTTGAGAATTTCACATGGTATCACCGCAAATACAAATGTAGTCTTTACTTATCCTTTTCACCATGAAAAGCTACAAATATTACTGAAACTATCATTTATATGTTGTTTGCTTTAAAACTGCAAAATGAGTAAATACAGGGCTGCAATTTTAAAACGGCTAATTACAACAAACGTGATAAGCAGAGTTGGATATGGATACTAGCTGGCATGGAATTTCATTCTTGTAGGGGCAAGGCCACTTTTGCTGAGTAAATGGCCCTTTCATTAGAATATCAGAATGTCTATGGGAACATTTGTAACAGGCCAAGACCAGGGCAATGAACGCCATGGCCTCTGTGAAATACCAGTCCTGTACTAACCATTGAATATGGGTTTATATCCCAGCACTGTTGACCAGTCAGAGTGAAGGATTCAGGCTAGCTGGATAACCCTAACCCCCTACAGGCATTTCACAGACACTCTGATGAATGCAACAAAATGCAACAACAGACAAGTGTGCTGTCTGCTCAATGCAACAAGATCCACCAGCTAGAACAATGGTTCTTTTGTTCTCTGCTGAGGGCAAGGTGTTTCATTGAGCATGGTTAGGGTTAAAAGAAATCATTACAAAAGTGTAGTCATATTATTTGTTGTTTCTTGTGTAGATGGCTTGGAGTGTGAATGGCCTACTAACCCATGTGATACTGGCTACCAATGTATTGAAGGATATGCAAACTACACATGTCAAGGTAACCTACATGTAAACATTCAGAAATTTCTGTGAATGTTCAGAACAACACTTCATTAGCATTCAAATACAAATAAGCAGAATTCATTGGAGAATTTGGTCGGGGGAGGGGGCATGTGAATCACTTTTCGTTTTCAGATTTTCGTATTCATTTTGGAATTAACATCTTCAGAAGACAAAACTTCATTTGCAGAATAAGCTAAACAATTATTCTAAAATGAAAGCATCTCGGACAGAAAGATTTCCAGGGATGTTAAATATTGGAATCATAATCTTTACACCATGTTGGTTTCACGTTAATTTGTGATCATTTTGTTTTAAGAATACCAATAGTATATATAGTGAGATAAAAGTTTTTAACATCTCCTTTGAATGTAGATATTTTGAACAACAACGGACATAAGGGTAGTGCTGGGAGTTACCGGTTAGTTCACTAACCGTTTAACCAAAACTTTCATGGTTGGTTAACTGGTTAACTGAAAGTCAGCACCCGACGGCCACACAAACTAGATATAGTCAGCAAATGGGGAACAATGTATCACTGTGTATACATTTTAGTTCACTAACATGGCAAATTCTTCCAAAATCGTTTTTTTTTTTTTTTTTTTTTTTTTTTTAATATTGGTTTCGGTTAACCGGTTAGCAAATTTCTAAAACTGGTCATGCAGCTTTAGTCATTGAACAGGTTAACCATCCCAGCATTACATAAGACGGGTGTAAAATGAATATTAAAAAAAATAGTAATAATGACAATCATATGTGACATGTTGCTTTGTTTAAACATTTATGCAACTTTTGTTCATTTGTACAGATGTATTGGAGTGTGCAAGCGATCCGTGTCAGAATGGAGGTTTATGTTTTGAGGGGACGGCTTCATTTGCCTGTGTTTGTCTTGACGGCTTTACTGGGACACTCTGTGAAAAAGGTTAGAAACAAATTAAATTATTTTTTTTATTTTTTTTATTCCAAAATTTAAGTGTTAAGTATAGTGTAACCTTATTGGTCAATCTGTGCTGTTTGATTGATAGACTAGATAGGGCCATTATCATTTATCACTATCAGCCTAATTTGTTGAAAATGTATTTGTCCCCAAATCACTTTCCGCTGTTCTGGCAGCTGCATGCAGATGCAATGTTTCTCATGTCATTATTGATCCATGCTATATACACTGATCTGGTCTGTCGATCAAATGGCATGGATTTACCAATTCGGTTAAGCCTTTCCACTGACAACTCTTTTCATGACAACTACAGCTGCATCGGTCAAGGTGCTTGGCTTTTATGAAGGTGGCTTGACTGAGTTTTCATCATTGCTGAGGGTGAGAGGGGGACTATGGCAATAACTGGATTGGTGTATTACAGTAATAATAATAATAACACAAATTTGTTCTTATATATCATCTCCACTCGTTTTTGCCATTATTACCCCTGGTCATTTGGCTAATATAATCTTTCTCATCAGCTCCCTTGGGGGTATACACAGCCAAACACAATATCACCCTCTTCCCTAACATTTATCCATGTATACTCCAATTAGTCTTACTTACCCTTGTGTCTTGATGAACACCGTGACTGAAAATAACTAGCTCATTTATGCAGCAACAATGCTAATATGACCTTGCTATGTGGGTATTATTTTCAGTCACAATTCCATGCCCTGTTGATCATGATGATATTACCCCTTTAAGTAGTAATGATAAACAGTCATAGCTGAGTGTTTTTCTTATGCGGAGGTGATCACTAAAGTGGCCATGATGCAAGCATGCCAGTGATATTTGTGTATATATGTACTGATTCATGTTTTGCATGTTTTATTTGTGGAATTTTCAGACATTGCTGAGTGTTTGAGTAATCCGTGTCTGAATGGAGCTGCCTGTGTCGATGGTGTTGGCTTCTATGAATGCCAATGTGCTGATGATTACAGCGGAGTGAACTGTGAAATAGGTATGTTGATCAAGGCAATTGCTTTGTACCATTTCAAACCAGGGATGGATACAGCATGACAGAATTGAACTATCGTCATTCACAAACGATGGCCAATCATAGCTACATTTCAATTCCCAACGGAAAGCCGATAGACTTCTTATATAAAGTGATGATTTCTCCATGTGTTATTTGACAGATATGAGTCCTTGTGGTAGTACACCATGTATGAATGGAGCAATGTGTAGAAACCAGGATACAGCTTATAGATGTGACTGCCCTATTGAATGGACCGGTGTTAACTGTGACATAGGTAATTTAGCTATGGGAATTACATGTGCCTTTGACAGTGTGCCTTTGACAGTGTGCCTTTGACAGTGTGCCTTTGACAGTGTGCCTTTGACAGTGTGCCTTTGACAGTGTGCCTTTGACAGTGTGCCTTTGAGAAAGACACTGTGAGGATCAAAAACATATTGTTAGACTTGGCAATTATGAGAGACTTATGAGACGCTGGTGGCAGCAGAGGTTATTTCCCATTGTTTACGTAATGATGAGCATGCACATGATATTGAGAATAACCAATAGATTCCCTATTTCCATATCCTGCCTTATACTCAGGTCAAAACATATGCCATTATACATGTAACTACCTTTTAGTATGGAATTACAAGTAACAAACTAGAAGTGTTCATTGGGTAAAAGAAAGGCTCTTGCCCGTAGATCCCGATTGCAATCTTGAGACAATCGGATTGAACAAGTTTGTTTTACATCACACTGGTTAACACACTTTGTTGGTAGGTAAAACTTGTAGCTTTGCATGGTGAGGAGGATAAGTAAGACTAATTGCGGTGACACCATGTGAAATGCCTGAGGACGATCAGAGCATACTGATTGAAACGTTGAGTTGTACCTCCAGTTCTTTTCAGAACTAATTACTACTCAATTGAGCATTTCACATGGTGTCACTGCAATTAGTCTTATACTTACACTTTGTTGGTGTTTCATGTTTCCCTAAAACATGGATTATCCTGTGTTAAAGACTGTGCAACACTTGCCATCAGGCATGCTCAGTGGTCTTGAGACTAAGACATCTTCACTATTATGCAGTGGGTTTTGAGTCCTACCTGAAAACAAATCGGGTACGAAATAGTTAAGATTTATCAGTGAAGAGTGAAATTAAATGAGTTGTTTCAGAATTGATTAGTACATTGCCTTCTTTATATCTTCCTAGCTGTTGATGCTTGTATCAACACTCCATGTCTCAACGGAGGCACCTGTAACAACCAGTATATATACTCATTTCAACTGTTCATGTTCTGTAGGCTGGAGTGGACTGCAGTGTGAAATTGGTTTGTATCATCTATCCATACCATCATCATAAGTGTTAGCCAGCAACACAAATGGGTGTCTATCCATACCATCATCATAAGTGTTGGCCAGCAACACAAATGGGTGTCTTTTGGACACCCAGTTTGCTAAATGGACACCCTGATTTATTTGTAATACACATGCAGAAGTCTTGGAAGTTAAATATTTCCAAATGCTAACTCTGCATACAGTTGACCTATCACCATTCATAAACAACGGCCAATCACAGTGCCTGTTACACATCACATGACCACCCTGATCTTAGAGAGTAAAAGGTTGGGAGTTCAAGCACCTTTGGTTTGGTTGTGTTTGTACATTCCTGGGCATTTAATACACACCGCCGTTGGTTTGGTTGTGTTTGTACATTCCTGGGCATTTAATACACACCGCCGTTGGTTTGGTTGTGTTTGTACATTCCTGGGCATTTAATACACACCGCCGTTGGTTTGGTTGTGTTTGTACATTCCTGGGCATTTAATACACACCGCCGTTGGTTTGGTTGTGTTTGTACATTCCTGGGCATTTAATACACACCGCCGTTGGTTTGGTTGTGTTTGTACATTCCTGGGCATTTAATACACACTGCTATTGGTTTGGTTGTGTTTGTACATTCCTGGGCATTTAATACACACTGCTATTGGTTTGGTTGTGTTTGTACATTCCTGGGCATTTAATACACACCGCCGTCGGTTTGGTTGTGTTTGTACATTCCTGGGCATTTAATACACACCGCCGTCGGTTTGGTTGTGTTTGTACATTCCTGGGCATTTAATACACACCGCCGTCGGTTTGGTTGTGTTTGTACATTCCTGGGCATTTAATACACACCGCCGTCGGTTTGGTTGTGTTTGTACATTCCTGGGCATTTAATACACGCCGCCGTCGGTTTGGTTGTGTTTGTACATTCCTGGGCATTTAATACACGCCGCCGTCGGTTTGGTTGTGTTTGTACATTCCTGGGCATTTAATACACGCCGCCGTCGGTTTGGTTGTGTTTGTACATTCCTGGGCATTTAATACACGCCGCCGTCGGTTTGGTTGTGTTTGTACATTCCTGGGCGTTTAATACACGCCGCCGTCGGTTTGGTTGTGTTTGTACATTCCTGGGCGTTTAATACACGCCGCCGTCGGTTTGGTTGTGTTTGTACATTCCTGGGCATTTAATACACGCCGCCGTCGGTATGGTTGTGTTTGTACATTCCTGGGCATTTAATACACGCCGCCGTCGGTTTGGTTGTGTTTGTACATTCCTGGGCATTTAATACACGCCGCCGTCGGTATGGTTGTGTTTGTACATTCCTGGGCATGTGACCTCTGTTATACAAGTATGTATCATGTACATGTCCTGATGAATACATCAGTGACCTCTGTTATACAAGTATGTATCATGTACATGTCCTGATGAATACATCAGTGACCTCTGTTATACAAGTATGTATCATGTACATGTCCTGATGAATACATCAGTGACCTCTGTTATACAAGTATGTATCATGTACATGTCCTGATGAATACATCAGTGACCTCTGTTATACAAGTATGTATCATGTACATGTCCTGATGAATACATCAGTGACCTCTGTTATACAAGTATGTATCATGTACATGTCCTGATATGAATACATCAGTGACCTCTGTTATACAAGTATGTATCATGTACATGTCCTGATGAATACATCAGTGACCTCTGTTATACAAGTATGTATCATGTACATGTCCTGATGAATACATCAGTGACCTCTGTTATACAAGTATGTATCATGTACATGTCCTGATGAATACATCAGTGACCTCTGTTATACAAGTATGTATCATGTACATGTCCTGATATGAATACATCAGTGACCTCTGTTATACAAGTATGTATCATGTACATGTCCTGATGAATACATCAGTGACCTCTGTTATACAAGTATGTATCATGTACATGTCCTGATGAATACATCAGTGACCTCTGTTATACAAGTATGTATCATGTACATGTCCTGATGAATCAGTGACCTCTGTTATACAAGTATGTATCATGTACATGTCCTGATGAATACATCAGTGACCTCTGTTATACAAGTATGTATCATGTACATGTCCTGATGAATCAGTGACCTCTGTTATACAAGTATGTATCATGTACATGTCCTGATGAATACATCAGTGACCTCTGTTATACAAGTATGTATCATGTACATGTCCTGATGAATACATCAGTGACCTCTGTTATACAAGTATGTATCATGTACATGTCCTGATGAATACATCAGTGACCTCTGTTATACAAGTATGTATCATGTACATGTCCTGATATGAATACATCAGTGACCTCTGTTATACAAGTATGTATCATGTACATGTCCTGATGAATACATCAGTGACCTCTGTTATACAAGTATGTATCATGTACATGTCCTGATGAATACATCAGTGACCTCTGTTATACAAGTATGTATCATGTACATGTCCTGATGAATACATCAGTGACCTCTGTTATACAAGTATGTATCATGTACATGTCCTGATGAATACATCAGTGACCTCTGTTATACAAGTATGTATCATGTACATGTCCTGATGAATACATCAGTGACCTCTGTTATACAAGTATGTATCATGTACATGTCCTGATGAATACATCAGTGACCTCTGTTATACAAGTATGTATCATGTACATGTCCTGATGAATACATCAGTGACCTCTGTTATACAAGTATGTATCGATGTACATGTCCTGATGAATACATCAGTGACCTCTGTTATACAAGTATGTATCATGTACATGTCCTGATGAATCAGTGACCTCTGTTATACAAGTATGTATCATGTACATGTCCTGATGAATACATCAGTGACCTCTGTTATACAAGTATGTATCATGTACATGTCCTGATGAATACATCAGTGACCTCTGTTATACAAGTATGTATCATGTACATGTCCTGATGAATACATCAGTGACCTCTGTTATACAAGTATGTATCATGTACATGTCCTGATATGAATACATCAGTGACCTCTGTTATACAAGTATGTATCATGTACATGTCCTGATGAATACATCAGTGACCTCTGTTATACAAGTATGTATCATGTACATGTCCTGATGAATACATCAGTGACCTCTATTATACAAGTATGTATCATGTACATGTCCTGATGAATACATCAGTGACCTCTGTTATACAAGTATGTATCATGTACATGTCCTGATGAATACATCAGTGACCTCTGTTATACAAGTATGTATCATGTACATGTCCTGATGAATACATCAGTGACCTCTGTTATACAAGTATGTATCATGTACATGTCCTGATGAATACATCAGTGACCTCTGTTATACAAGTATGTATCATGTACATGTCCTGATGAATCAGTGACCTCTGTTATACAAGTATGTATCATGTACATGTCCTGATGAATACATCAGTGACCTCTGTTATACAAGTATGTATCATGTACATGTCCTGATGAATACATCAGTGACCTCTGTTATACAAGTATGTATCATGTACATGTCCTGATGAATACATCAGTGACCTCTGTTATACAAGTATGTATCATGTACATGTCCTGATATGAATACATCAGTGACCTCTGTTATACAAGTATGTATCATGTACATGTCCTGATGAATACATCAGTGACCTCTGTTATACAAGTATGTATCATGTACATGTCCTGATGAATACATCAGTGACCTCTGTTATACAAGTATGTATCATGTACATGTCCTGATGAATACATCAGTGACCTCTGTTATACAAGTATGTATCATGTACATGTCCTGATGAATACATCAGTGACCTCTGTTATACAAGTATGTATCATGTACATGTCCTGATGAATACATCGGTGACCTCTGTTATACAAGTATGTATCATGTACATGTCCTGATGAATACATCAGTGACCTCTGTTATACAAGTATGTATCATGTACATGTCCTGATGAATACATCAGTGACCTCTGTTATACAAGTATGTATCATGTACATGTCCTGATGAATACATCAGTGACCTCTGTTATACAAGTATGTATCATGTACATGTCCTGATGAATACATCAGTGACCTCTGTTATACAAGTATGTATCATGTACATGTCCTGATGAATACATCAGTGACCTCTGTTATACAAGTATGTATCATGTACATGTCCTGATGAATACATCGGTGACCTCTGTTATACAAGTATGTATCATGTACATGTCCTGATGAATACATCAGTGACCTCTGTTATACAAGTATGTATCATGTACATGTCCTGATGAATACATCAGTGACCTCTGTTATACAAGTATGTATCATGTACATGTCCTGATGAATACATCAGTGACCTCTGTTATACAAGTATGTATCATGTACATGTCCTGATGAATACATCAGTGACCTCTGTTATACAAGTATGTATCATGTACATGTCCTGATGAATACATCAGTGACCTCTGTTATACAAGTATGTATCATGTACATGTCCTGATGAATACATCAGTGACCTCTGTTATACAAGTATGTATCATGTACATGTCCTGATGAATACATCAGTGACCTCTGTTATACAAGTATGTATCATGTGTTGAACCAAGGGGCAAATTTCATAGAGCTGCTTTGAAGCAACAAAAAAAAATTGCTTACCAGAAAAATTGACTTAACAGATATTGTTGGTTAACAGCTCTAAATTCGTCCCTGCTCTGTTACAAAACTGAACCCATGTTTAGGCGTCCCGTCCTTATAGTGCCCATTGGGCAAATTGTTTAACTATTGGCTAAAATAGTCCTTTCCATGTGGAACCGCTTCTGGAAGCAGACAAAAGAAGTGATAATTGACCTACCTACAAAACAGCTACTGTAGTATGGAACATCAATGACACTGCCACTGCTTATCCTTATCCTTCATTAATCCTCCCTGCCCAGTAGGCAGTAATCCCTTAATAGGGCCAGTTTGGTTGGGTACACTCAAGCATTGAACAAACTATCATCTCAATGGTTCAATCATTGCTCAATGAGTCCTATATAATAGGCATGTCAACCAGTAATAAATCCTGAAATACCACAGCGTTACGTACCCACACAAACATGGAAACTAGTATGAGTGCATTACAAAACGGGGAAAGTGCTACTAGTACTGCTTGGAAATGGTTCAATTGTTAACTCTTGCCGTGCAGCTCTTGTTGAAATCGAGCGAAAGTTCTCAAGGCACCAAATTGAATTGGCTGTTTTGCAAGCTCGGGCGATGATGGATGAATCAAAAGGTGATTGCTCATATTTGGAAGTCACATTCATACCAAATACATCCGAACACAGTTCCGACAATTACCGAAACAAGCCACATATTCGGTTGTACAGATCGGTTGAAATTATGCTCTCAATCCAGGACTAATATTTCAAGTTTTCACAATTTTTCGAACTGATTGTGCTACATGAATACTTATAGATATCTTTTGTACATTAGCAGTTTAAGATCCATAATTAATCGGGACCACCTTTTGATTGATGCATTTTTGTGGGACCCTGTTTTGATTTTGGCGGTGCGTGGCCAATATTAAGCCGAGCATTTGACAGCAGATATGTGGTCTCCCGAAGAAATTTAGAAGCTTGTGACAGATTTTGAAGTTCCAAATAAATATTATTTACTTAAATATTGGAATTTATTTAATAATAAAGTGAGAAATAACATGTTTAAATAGAAATGTTTTGTGATTTAAAAAACTGTATGGGGAGTAAATTTTACACGGAATAGCAGGAAATGCATCACGTGATTCGTTATAACGCACTCAGTGATGGGAAGGGTTGCCCTTCTTGGCAATTTCAAAAATATTATCATGTTTACAGTGTGATCCAAAAGAGATATAATATATTATAGACCTTATACATATATCACATACTAAGCGACTGATGATCTTGACCGTTGTTCCAGAAGGCAAATACAAACTGGCATTTTATAAATAACCATCCCTTTGTTGAAAGTTTGTCTTTGTTTCAGACAGAATATATATTCTCATTTGTATTTTCCATATCTTCAGAATTGGTATTCCCTGACAGTAATGCCCAGAAGGGCGTGTTGGAGACAGAGTGGATACTTATCCTTGTCCTCCTAGCCCTCTTCACCCTCTTACTGCTTGGTCTTCTCTTGTTATTGTGCTGCTGGAAATGGAAGGATGAATCTAGGGACTAGATAACATATTATCCTAGTCCTGCCAGCCTGGAAGATATCATTTGCCAAGTGAAAATTATTTTGTGAAATAATAATTATTCACAATAATAATGAAATCAAATAATTATTTTTCTTTCCTTAAAAAAAATTAGCAGTGTGTTGATTCAAAGAAAAAAAAAAAAATTGTCAGTATTAAAAAAAAAAAACTATACTGTAGCATTTTCTTCAATCTAGTGTCTTGCAGTCACAAAAACTATGCAATCAAATGTGAATAATTTCATCAAAATTTTGTGACTGATTTTTATACGAGTGGCCTAAAGTCAATAGCATTCCGTGATGTAAATAATAGATACATATAGCTTTTATAATTTTGTACATTTAATGTTTTTTTAATTGTCTGTAATAATCAGTTGTAGTTGTGGGGCAGATATAATTGTAAAATAGTTTTTATAGCGAACAAGTATTAGTTTATAGTTTTGTACTTAATGTATTCTATAGTTTATGTAGTATATCAACTGTTTAAACACATTATTTTCTAGCTATGAGATTGAGTTTTACTTGAAATATAGATTTGATGGAAATGAACATTGTACGTGTCGTCTTTACTGCACGATATAGACCGGTAGGGTCGTGGCCACAAAGGAACCAAGCTGCAGGAGTGTTCCTTTATTGCCCATGGCCATGACCCTGAGGTCTTTATCCTGTGGTGAAGACCAAGTGTCAAGCTTATATTCCCATTCAACTTCTTCAATCTGATTGGCTAGCAGCTGCCATGTGACATGCTGAAAGGATCCAGTCTGAAACATTTGCTTGTCTTAAAGAACCGTTTAAGACACTTAAACACTTGGCCACATAACAGCTTCTTAACCACTCACAATGTCTAACCCCTCCCACCCCCAGGCATTTATAAATACATACTGGAATTTAATCAGATTAAATTTTTTCTGTTCTTACTGATGGAAGTGTAACTTTCAACCAAACCTTTTTACAAGGAACTTGTAAGATGTAAAAGTGATCTTATAGTTTGTACAGAAGATTATATTATTAAACAAACTCAGTATGGATAAGATGTAGAAGACAAATAAAGAGGGAAATTGTAAAATACCTGTAATGTATTCTGTGTATTCTTGAATATTTATTCTTAAAAGAATATTGACTTAAATTGATACACAAACAAAACCATGTTTTGTTATAAGAGGCATAATATAAGCTATTTACATGGTCATAAACAATAAGATCTTTATTTTGAGCTAAAGGCTGATTCACTTGAACAGATTATATAAAGACTCTTGAATAGTAATGACTCGCTGCAAGTGCATTTTTCTATGTAATAACAAGTGAAATCACTCACTGGGGAGCAGCCATCTTGGTTTTCTCTTCCATATAAATCCATGTGACCAAACTGAGAGTGGAATGAGGTCATGACAAGTACTTGACACTGCAACCTAAGACATAAGTATTATCAGTCTATAGCACTGTAGCAACACTGCAAGTTGCTGCTCACCACCACAGACAGTAAGGTTTCTGGTCATAGGTCGGTTTCAAAATCAGTGCAGTGACACGCTTTTGTTTTTGTTTGGTAATCTTTTTTTGCCAACATGATACATGTATACACAGTTATTGGAACCATACCAAATTTTCCATACACAAAGTATAGTGGCTAAGAGAGACCTCACAAATCGGGCAACTATGTGCAGAATTCCAATCAATCCAGCAATTTTGGCTGCAATTGGACATTGTTTCATGGCCCCCCAAAAAAAGAAAACTAAAAATGCTCAAACGCAGACCAGATACCGTTGACTTGTTTTTTGGCCTAACTGTCAGAGGTTCATCATGTACATCGGTCATTCAACAGTTCTTGACACTGCAAGGTGCAACTTAGGTCATAAATGGTGGCCCACTAATAGTTCACTATGGTGCGTCAGTCAATATTAGTGCGGCACACTGCCAACTGCAACTACAGACAGTGCTGGTTCGGTGGACATCTACCATGGTACGTCGGTCATTAGAAGCTACAAGCAACCAGAGACACTGGTTCACCAATCAGAAGTTTTTTGATGCAAAGGCCTCAGCCTCAGCCTGTGCTATCCGACTTCGACTGCAAAGAAAGTAAAACAAATATTCAGGTGATATTTTACATGAGATATTCAGGCAACATTTTGAAAAACAGAAGAAAAAAACATTTTTTGGTGTTTTCTCAAAAATGTGCGCACTTAGTGTGGTGAAATTTTCACAGGTAAGATTTTTGATATATTTCTTGAGAACTAGAGGGTTGAAATTAATGTACATTACCAAATTGTGTGCCTTCCCTTTAACATACCTACCAACTCTACCAAATTGTGTACCTTCCCTTTAACATACCTACCAACTCTACCAAATTGTGTACCTTCCCTTTAACATACCTACCAACTCTTCCAGATTGTATACCTTCCCTTTAACATACCTGCCAACTCTTTCAAATTGTGTACTTTCCCTTTAACATACCTACCAACTCTTCCAAATTGTGTACCTTCCCTTTAACATACCTACCAACTCTTCCAAATTGTGTACCTTCCCTTTAACATACCTACCAACTCTTCCCAATTGTGTACCTTCCCTTTAACATACCTGCCAACTCTTCCCAATTGTGTGCCTTCCGTTTAACATACCTACCAACTCTTCCCAATTGTGTACCTTCCCTTTAACATACCTGCCAACTCTTCCCAATTGTGTACCTTCCCTTTAACATACCTACCAACTCTTCCCAATTGTGTACCTTCCCTTTAACATACCTACCAACTCTTCCAAATTGTGTACCTTCCCTTTAACATACCTACCAACTCTTCCCAATTGTGTACCTTCCCTTTAACATACCTGCCAACTCTTCCAAATTGTGTACCTTCCCTTTAACATACCTGCCAACTCTTTCAAATTGTGTACCTTCCCTTTAACATACCTACCAACTCTTCCAAATTGTGTACCTTCCCTTTAACATACCTACCAACTCTTCCAAATTGTGTACCTTCCCTTTAACATACCTGCCAACTCTTCCCAATTGTGTACCTTCCCTTTAACATACCTGCCAACTCTTCCCAATTTTGTACCTTCCCTTTAACATACCTGCCAATAGGGCTGTGCGTTTTCGGATATTTTTGGAACCGGATACCCGTTTTCATTTTTGTTGAAATCATGCCTCCAGTGATGTACAAATACATGTACTGTAAATGGTAACAAATTGACTTTTATAATACAGAGGATACCATACTATCAATGTGTAATCTCTTGAATTTAAAAATAATTGTCTGTACAAGTGCATTGTTCAAGAGTCACAGATTTCTGTTTGCACCGCTCAAATGTTAAGTCCGAATTTTAAAAAGTCGTTTACGGGTAATTACCGTTTCGGTCGGTTTTCCGGATACCCGGCACAGCCCTATCTGCCAACTCTTCCAAATTTGGGGGTGGGGTGGGGGTGGGGGTCCCGTCATATGTTTCGCTGGATTCCTAATTTTTGTTTTGCAAAGTTGACTGGTATGCTTTAATGGAATGTTCCATGCCACCTTTTCCCAGTAAGAAAATTTTGCATTCCCAAGTTTTCAATAGACCCTCATGCTACAGTCATATTTGGCAAGTAAGGGATGAAAACAAAATTATCAAGAAACCAGGGTATATAATAGACTTTATTCTATAATAGACTTTATGTTTGGTCGCATTGGTTATCATTTTGAAAATGGTATTGTCGCTGAAGGTATGTACAAAAACATGTCAAAGACGCTGACATTTGGCGAGAAAAAAGTATCTATTAAAAATATGTTTGAAAGTAAGTGAACAATTAATGTAATGGTCGATAATTGAAGGTGATTTTCTGGAAGGGAGAAATCATAGGTTTATGAGTTAGAGAATTTACTCAACATGTTATTTAGCGTGTGGGGTAGGATTGACAGGAAAGTGATAATAGAATTAGATAATTACTCAAATGCTTCATTTACATGTACATCCCTAAATCCTCTTGGATTGTTATGAGCCAAAAATAAGACATCATCTGGATATTTTAGAAATTAGCATGTGAAATATACCAGGTATGTAATGTGGACAGACAATTTGTGACAAATGTCAGTCCACGTTACAAACATAATCCCCTGTTATTTGTTTAATACCAGGAGGGCTGTCTTGATTTTTTCAGGTAAAAATCCTTACGGGAATAGCATTGTCAAGGGACAACATGTGGGTGAATAAATCTGTTTTATTAGTACTTCTAATCAATTTCTGTTTAAATGTCTGTCCACGTTACAAACATAATCCCCTGTTATTTGTTTAATACCAGGAGGGCTGTCTTGGGGAACATTGTGCCACCCAGACCCGGCAAGGGTAGCTTTAAAAGTCATCTTTTATACCTATTGAGAAGTTTTGGAGCTATATGACAGCCCAGACAATTTGTTTTAAATTATGTTGTTATAGGGAAGGCTTTCTAATTACTTGCAAGAGTTGCAGGTCTCAAACAAACCTCATACCCCACCCTCACCCCGACCTAATCCTCGCCCCATTAAAAATGTATTTCTGGAGCCCGGTTACCCCTTTCCCCCAAACCTGTGACCAAAGCCCCTCCCAATGTCAGCACTTAGCCTTGTTTACTATAAATACGTATTGATCAGATGTTTTTCTTAATAGTAATAAATGACATTTTATAGTTTGATGAAATTCTTGTGTTTGGTGATAAACAATTGATTTAATTTTAAATGTATAGCACTGTATGCTCAGTGCATTCCGAGTGTCTGTGGAAAAAAAACTTCACAGGCTACTCTAATAAATGGCTTTGGTATATATATATACACGCACAAGTAGAAACAAAACATGCTATTATTTAAATTTAGCTTGTTGCTGAAATTTATTTGATTGCATTATTAAGCTGCCCCAGTTATACTTTAAAGCTGCCCCATATAATATAGGCCTATATGGTGCATTAGTCCCAAAGCGGCGGAATGATTTTGTTAATGGAGAGGAGGGTGGGGGAACAAATATAAACTCAGTGAGCGGAGCAAGCCAAGGAGTAAAGCGAGCTCACAGCGTTGGGTCCAGGTCCCGCTTAATTAGGGCTCTGTGCGGGCATTTGCCAGCTGTTTCAGTGTATAACATGTGATTTTATTGAGTCCATTTTGGAAAACAATTTCTTAGTAACATATGTCGTAAATATTATCATAATTGATTTTTTTATAGCTTGTTCAAAAGAGTTTAACATCTGTGTTTAATGCATTTGGTTATGGTGAATTGGTTTGGGACATTAGAGAGAGACATATTGTTTTATTATTTAAATGTTATTCTCAAGGCCTTGCGAATTCCCTCCAAATTCAAAATTAGGGCTGAATTATGTCGGATTGACGAAATTATTTTTTGTGAAAATGCTGCTCATTGTTATTTCTGGTACGGTAATATATCACCATAGCTGTCAGACTAACACATGTCGTAAATATTACCATAAATGATTTGTATGGCTTGTTCAAGAGAGTTTAACATCTGAGTTAGTTATGGTGAATTTGTTTGGGACATAATTGTTTTATTATTTAAATAGTTGTATTCTGAAGGCCGAAATATTGGGGGAAAAATTGCTAAATCCATCGTGTTTTCACAATTTGTTTGCTCAATAGGCCTATATAAATTGATGACATGAATAGTACTATGGATGTT
>CM055819.1:50655697-50706243 GCA_029582265.1 Zoroaster sp. YZ-2022
CAGTAAACCTGCCAGTTTAAGCAGTAAACCTGCCAGTGTAAGCAGTAAACCTGCCAGTTTAAGCAGTAAACCTGCCAGTGTAAGCAGTAAACCTGCCAGTGTAAGCAGTAATCCTGCCAGTTTAAGCAGTAAACCTGCCAGTTTAAGCAGTAAACCTGCCAGTGTAAGCAGTAAACCTGCCAGTGTAAGCAGTATAAACCTGCCAGTGTAAGCAGTATAAACCTGCCAGTGTAAGCAGTAAACCTGCCAGTGTAAGCAGTATAAACCTGCCAGTGTAAGCAGTAAACCTGCCAGCAGTAAACCTGCCAGTTTAAGCAGTAAACCTGCCAAGCAGATTGCGATTGAGGGCGCTCTTCGGGTGTTGGAGGATTTTTTTAAGCTGTCTGACAGTTTGGATTTTAATCCAATTATTTCCTCATTTTCTACGTGCCATCTCAGCTTATTTTTGTCATCATAGTGTTCAGTTCTACATCAAGTATCAGATAAGATTTGTAGTCTATGGATTTTGACCTGCATTTCTTGATATTTATGTGACATTTTTGATTTAACGCCATGCTCTGACTTGGAACACGTCAGCCATCTTGAGGATTTTATGTCAGACATTCTTCTACTATTGATTTTATTCCTGCTTGCTTTTTCACCTGAAGAGTGCCCCTCTTCCTCCCTCAAGACTTCTGTTGATACCCTGTTATCAAGCCTCCAAGAGATGATCTGTAGTTGAGGCCAACTGAACTTTCATTTTGCGATTAATACGGAATATGGGAGATTGCAACAAGATGGCGGTGACCATAACATCACTAATATTTTTGTACTGCTTCTTCGGCATTTTTGAATGCTGTCACAATCGTCAGTCTACGTTTTATACCTTGGAACTTGATCTGAAACCATTTGTATGGTATCCTTTTGTAAAACTGATGGATTATGTACATGTATGATGGCTTCAGTAACTTCAGACACCAGGCCACATAATTACAATTTTATTATCAGCCACTTGACTGACATAACTATAGTATGTAGACCTGGACAGAGAAGGAAATTTATAGGCAAGCGGGTCATTTATTATGCAAATCATGTTGCCACTTTTCAAGACAAATTGTTTTTAGATGGCGATGTTGAATTAAACCCTGGACCGCCACCACATCATGGAAACAATTCTGATCCTGATTGTACATTAACTTTTGAGACAGTTAAAAGCAGTTCTGGGCTAAAAATAGCTCATTTAAACATCAATGGTCTTTATGGAAAACTGGACCAGATGAAAGTAATGTTGCTACACCAACCAATTCATATATTGGCTCTCTCGGAGACAAAACTTTGTGGCACTATTTGCTCTAGCGAACTCACCATTCATGGTTACATGTTACTTCGAAAAGACAGAACTCGACGCGGAGGTGGTGTAGCTTTTTATATCCATAAAAACATCAGCTTCACTATAATTCAAGACCCTTGCTTGGTGAATCTTGAAACTATCGCAATACTTGTCTCTACACCAAGTGGAAATTCTCTGCTCATTTCAACAGTTTATCGACCGCCAACTTCGCCAATTTCGTTTTTTGATGATCTTGAATCAGCACTGGAAGTATTTAGCTCCAGATCCAATAACATGATCATTGTTGGTGATTTGAATTGTGACTTTAATTCAACTTCTCCTCGATTGGACGCGCCTGGAGGAAACAATGAATCTTTTTAATTTGAAGCAGATTGTCCCTGAGGCTACTAGAGTTACATCTAATTCATCATCTTTAATCGATGTGATTATTACCAACAACTTGACTATTCACTCTGATTGCAGAGTCATTCCTTGTGCTATTAGTGACCATGATGTTATTTACACTCGTGTCAAATTTAAAATTCCTCACCAGTCACACGTTGAAAAAACGTTCAGGAGCTTTAAAAATTTTGATTGTGACGCTTTTTGAATGACCTTATTGGGATGCCTTGGTCAATTTTGGACGAGGTGACTGATCCTGACATTGCCTGGAACATTTGGCACAATTTGTTTAATAATATCTGTAATAAACATGCCCTTTTGTAACTAAGCGTTTTAAAGCTAACCTTCCTAAATGGCTAGAAAACAGAAATGACATTTTCATTTAATGCATGAACGGGATGTAGCCAAATCTAAAGCTAGGAGAACTAAATTGAAGGAGGACTGGGATAGGGCCAAAATTTTGAGAAATGATGTCACTAGACTTTGTAGAACTGCTAAAATTGGTTATTATCAAAATCATGTTCGTATTAATCAAAATAACAGCAAAAAGTTATGGGCCGGCATAAGAGAGATTCTCCCAAATAAGAAAAACAATAATCTTCCTGGCACTTTTAATATTGATAATAAGGATGTCTCAGATCCAAAAACCATAGCCGATAGTTTTAATAATTTTTATGTTAATATCAGCAATGTTCTGTTGGCCAATATTTCAAATGACGCTAATCAAGATCCGTGCTCTTATCTAACACATTGCTCAACTAGTTTTTCCTTTTACAGAATTCCTCCAGATGTTGTTTTTAAGGAGATTGCTAGGCTGGATCCTGGGAAGTCTGCTGGTCTGGACAACATCGATGGTAGGCTATTTAAGCTGGCGGCGCCTGTTATCGCCCTCCCCTTGACACATATATTCAATTTAACCCTTTCCACCTGTACCATTCCTCAAGCGTGGAAAAAGGCCAAAGTTATCCCCATTTTTAAAGCAGGTAATCGCAAAGTGCTCAATAATTACAGGCCCATTTCGATTTTGCCGTTGGTTTCTAAAATAATTGAAAAAGCTGTCCACTCACAATTCCTCTCATACCTTACTTCAAACGACCTTCTGTCTTCTAATCAGTTTGGTTTTAGACCTGGTACCACACTTGCAGCAGTAGCTCATGCTCATGATAACTGGCTTCATCACATTAACAATGGTAATTTAATTGGTTCTTTATTCATTGATTTACAGAAAGCCTTTGATACAGTTAACCACGATATTCTTTTACGCAAACTTTCTTTTTATGGATTATCTACCTCAGCTGTTGATTGGCTAGCATCTTATTTATCTGGAAGGACGCAGCAAGTCTGTTATAAATCCAAACTTTCTGTAGTTAATCCTGTAACATCTGGAATACCTCAGGGATCAATCCTGGGCCCTTTTTTTCATTGTACATTAATGACCTGCCAAATGTCTTGATCACTGCAACATTGATATGTATGCAGATGATACACTTATTTATTATGGTGATAAAAACACTAGTCTCATTGAAAATAAATTGAACTCGGATCTTCTTAATTTAACAAAATGGCTGCAGGCTAACAAACTTATTTTAAATTCTCAAAACAGAAGTTATGCTAGTTGGTACTGCTCAAAAACTTAAAAGAGCAATCCCCTCGAAATTTTTTATTTCTGGCCAAAAAAACACACAAGTTGATTCTCATAAACACCTAGGGATACTAATGGACAACAAACTAAATTTCTCTGAACATGTGAAAAAAAAGTCTGCAATAAATTAAGTTCTTCAATTTCTTTGCTCGCCAGAACAAGAAAATTTGTTGACCAGCCAACAGCTTTTTATTATATAATGCCATGGTTCTACCCACATAGACTACTGCTGTATGGTGTGGTGCCAAACCCACTCTTGTCTCCAAAATTCAAAAACTCCAAAATAGAGCACTTCGCATTGTTCTTAAGCTTCCACCCATTTCACCCACCAACTTACTTTTTAGTAATCTCAATACAATGACAGTTGCCCAGCGCATTCACTTCCAACTTGCCTGCCAGGCTTTTAAGGCCTCCATTGGTGTTGCTCCGGACTGTCTCAGCCAAAGACTTAAGCCGATCCAGCCTGGCGATCGACCAACAACTCGTGCAATTAAACATTGTAACTTTATTATTCCCAAACCTAAATGTGAAATCTTTAAAACAGTTTTAGTTACAGAGCTCCTTCTTTTTAAATGGTGTCCTTTCACCACTCGTTCAAACTCTTATTCTTCATTCAGGCGTTTGCTGAAGGAAGGCAAGGTTTGAAGTAATATTTTTTTTTTATTATTATGTCATAGATTACCTTGTGTCTTGCCCGAGATGTAGGTATACAATTGATAATTAATTTACTTTTTTTTTGCTCCATTTTTAATCTTCCCTTTTAGTCCTATCTTTAATCAGTATGGTAGACTGGGACGGGGGTCTATTTGTGCAATTTAGTCCTTTACGTTTTATTTAGTATGTAATTGTCCATTAAGACTTTTTATTATTATTAATTCATCTGTACCTCCTGTAACAATTTTTGTATAATATTGACATATTTTTATATTATATGAGGGCCCCAAATGATCAGCTGTGCTGGATGGGTTACCCTCGTTAAAGATGGTTTTAAATAAAAAAAAAAAAAAAGTAAACCTGCCAAGTGTAAGCAGTAAACCTGCCAAGTGTAAGCAGTAAACCTGCCAAGTGTAAGCAGTAAACCTGCCAAGTGTAAGCAGTAAACCTGCCAGTGTAAGCAGTAAACCTGCCAGTGTAAGCAGTATAAACCTGCCAGTGTAAGCAGTAAACCTAGCTGCCAGTTTAAGCAGTAAACCTGCCAGTTTAAGTAGTAAACCTGCCAGTTTAAGCAGTAAACCTGCCAGTGTAAGCAGTAAACCTGCCAGTGTAAGCAGTAAACCTGCCAGTTTAAGCAGTAAACCTAGCTGCCAGTTTAAGCAGTAAACCTGCCAGTTTAAGCAGTAAACCTGCCAGTTTAAGCAGTAAACCTGCCAGTGTAAGCAGTAAACCTGCCAGTGTAAGCAGTATAAACCTGCCAGTGTAAGCAGTAAACCTGCCAGTTTAAGCAGTAAACCTAGCTGCCAGTTTAAGCAGTAAACCTGACCGTTTAAGCAGTAAACTGGTTAAATGACACAAAATGCACTAACCGTTTATGAATTTGACGCCCATTTTGTTGCCGCAATAGTTATTAAACAATCATTGAAGGAAGTTTATTAATGCTTTTCAACTGAAAATTTATAAACATTATTCTATTTGCCGACTATCCAGTTTGTTTGGCCATTGGGTGCTGACTTTCGGTTAACCGACTGTGAAAGTTGTGGTCTTGACGAACTAACAGGTAAATTCCAGCACTAACGTTTACCCGTACTTCATAAATTTATCTGGATAAAGGCCTACTAGAAATCTCTAGGTGTTAATTAAGACAACATAGTGGTTGTGTGGTTTGTGGAAGGACCCGTGGTAGATGTGAAGGCAGTGAAAGTATGTCAACTTGGCCAACCTGACCATCAAGTTGAAATGTCATGTATGTAGATGACAGCTTACCCGTTTCACATGTTGATCCTGTCCAGTGTACATCACATACACAGCTGAATACGTTGATGCCATCAATACATGAACCGCCATTCCGACACGGTCCACTAGTACACTCGTTCACATCTGTCAAAGGTCAATTATTCAATCATTATTAATGGATTAAGCCAATTAAGGAGATACTTTGCAAGTTTGCAAGTTATTTCAACTCATACCAAATTACCAATTGTATACCTGTTCACTGCCATTATTATTTGATTGAGCATCACCAATAATTATGTGGCGCCATTTTCCCGTACGCGTCACAGTGGCGACATACAAGGGTTGGGAAGGGTGGGGGAAAGAGTGGTGGTGGGAAGAGTGGTGTGGGAAGGGTGGGGGAAGGGTGCAGGAAGGGTGCAGGAAGGGTAGTGGTGGGAATAGGGTGGTTGAGGGTTCAGGAAGGGTGGGGGAAGGGTTGGGAAGAAGGGTGGGAGAAGAGTGGTGGTGGGGAGGGTTCAGGAAGGGTGTGGAAAGGGTGGTGGTGGGGAGATGGTGGGGAGATGGTGGGGAAAGGGTGGTGGTGGGGAGATGGTGGGGAAAGGGTGGTGGTGGGGAGAGGGTTGGGGAGGGTGGGGGAAGGGTGGTGATGGGAAGACAAAGGAGAAATGATAGAGAAGGTGGAGATGAAGGTGGAGATGAGGGTGGAGATGAGGGTGTGGGAGAGGGTTTGGGAGATCTTTAGGAATTAAATAAATGGTTAAATGGCAGGTACAACATTGGCAAAACTGCTTCTTAAGTTAAAGTATGGTAACTTTCCTTGAATCAAGACAGACCTATAAACAACCAACCTGTGGAAGTTCCAGGCAAACAAATTTCAATTTTTTTGATACCATCATTTGTATGTAAAGTAAGTTTTAGGTGGACCATAATTTATTTTGAAATTACCAATGTACATGTAGTACCTTCCCTAAAAATGTTGCAATATCCCTTTCAACTCCTTTCCCATATCTCTTAGATAATTTTAAAAAAATAAATAAAATTAAAATTGTTGAATTTGAAAAGTTTATTCCAATAGTTTACTTACTATATTCACAGAGGTTTCCGACAAATCCTGGTGCGCATTGACAGACGTAGTAAGTATACATATTGACGCATACAGCATTATTAAGGCATGGATTAACGCTACATGCATCCCGTTCAATCTCACAGAGAGAACCGATCCAGCGTGATTGGCAGCCGCAGGTGAAGCTGTTACGACCGTCTGTGCACGTGCCGTTGTTTTGACACGGTGAGCTGGCACACTCATCCTCATCTAACAAATTGAACCAATAAAAAAAATACTCAAAGGCTGTGTACACTACCTTCAGTAAAATGTCTGTAAATGCGTCCATACTTCATAAGAGTCAAGATATATACGTAAACCAAATCTGTGAAAGTGTCAGCTTATTTCATTGTTTTTTACACTAGACGCGTATTCATTCCAATTTGGAATTTCAGTCTTCGTTAGCAGTGTTATAAATGTACTTAATACAAAATGAATCTAAAGGATTTGTTTTCACTTTTGGATTTTTTTGTTCGCTCAGAAAAACAAGCCCATTATCATCTTCAATTTGCTACCAAACATTATGTTACATCAATATCTTGTGATTTAAGACTTTTATCTCTCCCGTTGATTATACCAACATGTGTAATGCTTGCCATATGCTACTATGATGAATGCATCTAAACTGTACATGGTACTGTTATCTACACAGCTAATCCACCATTCATAAACAGACAGTTGTCTAGTTTTGAATGGTCAGTCAAGTCGCTGCTAAATTTTGGTTCCAAGAATAGGAGGAATAATGTCGTCATTCTTCGTCACTCTCCTGACAAAGATTAGAGAAGGCTAATCGAAACGTTAAGAATAACCTGTGAAGTCCCCACGGTTCTCCCTGAAACTTATTAACCCATGAAGTCCCCATGGTTCTCCATGAACCATATTTCTCACTTAACAACAGACGAGTTGCCCGACATTGGTTCTCCCTTGAACCGTTCTCACTTAAGGAAGGTTGAGATACGAGTTGTGCGATAAGGTTCTTTTCAGAACCTGTACCTCAGCTTCGCGATAGTTGAGATAAACACATGGTGTTACCGCAAACCGAAACGATAATGATAATAATAATAATAAAGATTTTTAGTGCGCACATATCCACCCTGCTGGGCGCTCAAGGCACGGAAACACAGAAAAAACATGAATACAAACAATATACAATGATAGCATAGGGGAAAAAAAAAATTCCACCATGCAAAGCCTCAAATCTTATGACTGATTTTGACTTCTATAGCTACTTGCCACTAAAGTGCAGCTACAGTAGGAGTGTTAACACCAAAATAGCTGTTGCTACTTCCAGACTCATTTTGCAAGATGAAAAACAAATAAATGCAGGGTAGGATGTTACTGTCTGAAACAGATACATACATGTACCAATTGCACATGTTGGTCCACGGAAGCCAGATGGACATACGCAGAGGAAGTCATCAGCATTATTGAAACACTCTGCGCCATTGTAACATGGAGCACTCAGGCATGGTACCTCAGCTGCAACAGAAGGAAACAATGGTCTCAAAATGTTATCAGTCAACTAAAACAGATATTAACCCAAGCCATGCTGAACGCAACAGAATACAACACATGTATAAATATCTGTTGGATCTTGTTGAAGTGATGAGTAGAGAAAAAAAGATCTATTGTTCTAGATGATGAATAGAGAACAAAAGATCTATTGTTCTAGATGATGGAATAGAGAACAAAAGATATATTGTTCTAGATGATGGAATAGAGAACAAAAGATCTATTGTTCTAGATGATGGAATAGAGAACAAAAGATCTATTGTTCTAGATGATGGAATAGAGAACAAAAGATCTATTGTTTTCGATGATGGAATAGAGAACAAAAGATCTATTGTTCAAGATGGTTGATCTTGTTCGTGATGGCATAGATCAGTCTTCCCTAGAAATAATTTAATCTGAGGTGATGTCGCTTTTGAGAAAAGTGAAATAACTTCCACACAATTTTAGGAAAGAGTACTCTTTCAATGAATACAAACAGTGTCGTGGCCGAGCGGTCTAGCGCACCGAACTCAAGTTCTGGTGTTGCCAGCAGCAGGGTGTGGGTTCGAGCCCCGGTCGTGACACTTGTGTCCTTGAGCAAGGTACTTAACCATAATTGCTTCGTCCTTCGGATGGGACGTAAAGCCGTAGGTCCCGTGTGTTGTATAATGCACGTAAAGTGGATTGTCGTGCGGTCTAGCGCACTGAACTCAAGTTCTGGTGTTGCCAGCAGCAGAGTGTGGGTTCGAGCCCCGGCCGTGACATCTGTGTCCTTGAGCAAGACACTTAACCATAATTGCTTCTCTCCACCCAGGGGTTAAATGGGTACCTGTGAAGGCAGAGATGGTTTGCTCTATATGCGCTAGAAATGGCAGCAATTGAGCTGTATACTCCCCAGGGAGCTGAGATGGTTTCAGGAATGATTTATGAGCCTTATGAGCCTTATGAGCAGGGATAATAATATAATGCGCCTTGAGCGCCACTTAGTTGGTGGATACGTGCGCTATATAAATCTATACATTATTATTATTATTACATTATTAAACAAATATTGAAGCATTTTCACTATTTTCTTGTTAACAATACAATGTAATAATCTGAAGCGTTCACATGTTGGTTATTTAATGAATCTCTTGAATCAAGAGAGAAAGCATACCTTCCCATTTAAATAAATAACATTTAAAACACCCTTGACTATGACAAACATTACATGTTACAATTCTGTAGGTTTTTAAAATAAAGACAGTAAACATGACTTTTCATTATCATATCTACATAGGTGCTAGGGACTCACTGTAAGTTTGTGATGATGTAAGGCATGCTTCATCCTCTTGTATAGCTGAATACAGATTGAAACAATGATAGAGGCTTTACCTGTCTGACACAGTAATCCCCTCCATCCAGGCACGCAGTCACATTCAAAGTAGGTACCAAAGTCATTACAGGTACCGCTTCGTTGACATGGGTTAGAGGCACACACACTAATGGCTACAACACAGAGATCAACACAGTGTCACAAGTGTAGATTCTAAATGAACAATCTACAAAGTTGTATTATTTTACTGATCATTCATAAATTCCCAAGACAGTTTTAGACAATCTGATTGGATGATACATAATCACATGGGGGTGCAGTAACATCTGGTGAAGATACATGTATGGCTTATCAAAATCAGAGCAGTGCGTATGTGCGTCACACGCCAGCTGTTACATTTAGCAGGCACATGAAGCGTGATGTGGATTTCAACCTAATCACAGTGACAAAGTTTGTTTCTCGTCACACTGACTCCTGTGCTTCATAAATGTTTTTTCCCCAAAACATGAACTTGCCCATTTCTACTTGGTTGTTTTCAACAAAAATTACTCCATTTTGAAATTTTGAAAACAAAATCTATACAGGCATTTATGAATGGGAATAAAAGTTTGACGGATGGTCCTTACTGCAAGATAATGACAAGATAATGATAAGGATGGTCCTTACTGCAAGATAATGACAAGATAATGATAAGGATGGTCCTTACTGCAAGATAATGACAAGATAATGATAAGGATGGTCCTTACTGCAAGATAATGACAAGATAATGATAAGGATGGTCCTTACTGCAAGATAATGACAAGATAATGATAAGGATGGTCCTTACTGCAAGATAATGATAAGGATGGTCCTTACTGCAAGATAATGACAAGATAATGATAAGGATGGTCCTTACTCATGTAACTGCAAGTTTTGTGCATGGCCCAAGGCTACAATATAGGTGAATAGACACTCTTACCTGTTTCACAGTTGGTACCTGTCCATGCTGATGAACACAGACAACGATAGATGCCTCCTACACTCTGACACGTAGCGCTATTCAGGCAAGGAGAACTAGCACACACATCCAACCCTGTGCATACATTACAAAAGATAAATTTGCAATGTCCTCAATAGATAATTTAACCGACTCAAAACTTTGCCAGCCTAATTTACATATTGAACAAGTGGCTATTGCAGGTTTATAAGGGAGTGAACACAATTGGTAATAAAACCAAAACAAAATGTATAAATTGTCTTCATAGACTCATTTGCTTGTAGGATGTTAATGGTACCAAACATTCAGAAAATGTTTTCCGTCTTACATGTAAATGTTGTAATTTTTGAGAAAACGTGAATAAAAATACAAATCTGAAATCACAAACAAATTGTATCATATTTTGGGCTGTAAATGTAACAATACAATGGAAAGCCTAGTTTGTAGACTTCCTCATACAAGTTGGAATAGATCAAATTACCCCCAAAATCTGGCATTTACAATGTTGAAAACAGCGGAGAATGCACTAACATCGAATCTGCCATTTTGTTTGACTACTGTTATGGAGTGGCATTAAGAGGCCACCGTATCCCTACTCTATGTTGTTGTTCAGGGCTATAAATAAACCACTTTCAGTGAATGCTACTCACAGAGTCATGCCGTCTTTAGAATTACCAGCAAACTTTTCAGATCAATATGCTAATTAGGCTTACCAAGGTTACCGAGTATTGTTTGAAATGGTTAATTGTGTGCACAGGCTGTTGATAGGAGTATCATAAGTGCTTTACCATCAAGCTTAATATACGTTCAGCTCATTCAGTTGTACATCTGAGTTTCAGTGGTGTGATTTGACAAAAGTAAACAGTCCTTAAAAATGGGTAGCCCCCTGAACCTCCTGTGGGTAGCAGGCCTTGGTCTCCCTTTGGTCTAGATGACAAAGCTCCCCTCCTGAGTGGTTACTTTTGGAGGATTTACAGACTCCACGGTACATCCCCACAAACAAGAAACTAGACGTTTGGACACAATACAGGCTACTTCTTTCTTTTCTCTTGAGGCAAAGGGAGATTTTCTAAAAGATACTGAAATCAGGAAAAATCCTGAGAAATCACAGTCTGAGCGTTTTTTCAACACAGGTTAAATGTGCAAACATTGCCTGTACCCCCTTGGTGAATGAGATACAGGCGTGGTTCAACACCCTTGGAGTCACGATGAAGCCTTACCCGTTTCGCAGTTCCTGCCGGTCCAGTTATCATCACAGAGACAGAAGTAATTTGTCTGTAGATTGAAACATGGTGCATCATGCTGGCATGGTATAGGATTGCACAGGTCAATAGCTAAAGAAAAAACAAACAGAAAACAACAACTGTACATATATCTGTGTAGCATATCATTTAGCAAAAGTACTGTGCCCCGGTCTGGTGCCGTAGCCCCCACGTCAACAAGCTGGACACTGCCCTCAACACCGCCCTACGGACTATCTCCGGATGCCTACGAGCCACCCCAGCAAACCAACTGCCCGTCCTCGGAGGAATCGCCCCAGCAGAGATTAGGCGAGAAGGAGCCATGCTGGGTCTCGCTCGAAAGGCACAGGCGAGTGAATTCCATCTCCTCCACAAGACCATCATGGAGACACCGCAGCGCATGCGCCTTAAGTCCCGGCACCCCTTTGCCACACACGCCCAAGAACTGCTCCGCTCAATACCAGCCGACACCTCCAAGGCTGCCTGGGTCAAGGCAAAATGGAGGGACCAGTGGAAGTCAGCAGAACCATCTAGGCTACACCACTATGTCGACGACCCCACAGACGTTCCTGGCCAGCACCTGCCCCGAAAGCAGTGGACAACTCTCAACCGCCTAAGGACAGGTGTAGGACGCTTTGGGGCAGCAATGCAGAAGTGGGGTATTGCGGACAGTGCCCAATGTGAGTGCGGAGACCCACTACAAACTGTGGAACATATCCTAAATAGCTGCCCTAAACACCGTCCCCCGAATGGCAAACGTGGTCTAATTGATCTTGACGTCAGGACGCTGGACTGGCTTGCCTCAACGGAGCTGAAGGTCTAAGGACATACGCCAGAAGAAGAAGCAAAAGTAAACAAAATCCTAGAGGACAATGCTTCCTGAACCTCCTGGATGTTAGATTTTGGAGGATTTACAGACTTTCCACATCCACACAAACAAGAAACTAAAGGTTTGGACACAATACAGGCTACTTGTAGATTTTTTTCAAGAAAGATTTTAAGTTCACAACATGAAGATGCAATATCAATCTAAATACATTCACAACTATTCCAGCAGAAAAATTAAGAATAAGCAATTTGTTTAATTTCAAAATAATAATTTTTTTTTCACAGACTAGATCATGGACTTAGGATTTAATATTAATAATAATAATTTTCCATGGGCACCTTTGAAAAACAGTCTTTCAATGAAAGGTCTCCCCAGGTTGTGTAAATAAGAAATAAATATCGAATGCTTGGAGCACAAATGTTATGTGCATTTTTTGGCAATTTTGGGGTGTTAGTATAATATTATGTAAAATTACACTCTCTAGATGATGCACATAATCAGATAAAAACCAAAGACATGCATTGCTGGTGAAAATTGCATGAGAAATAAGTACAGCTTTCCACGTGGTCCAAACCTTGAATCATGTTTTTCTCAAATCACTTGACATGTTTGTGCTCCAAGTACTTGATATGTTACATTTCTATATCGCTTAATGCAGATGTTTCAAAGTTCTTTACACAATTTACATTTAAGATGAGTTTTTAATGGGAGATTTGAATGAGTCTGTCACTATGAATAACTTTACCCTGAAAATGCCCTGAAAATCTGTTTTACCATGAAATTGCCATAAAAAAACTCTTGAAATTCCTTCGCCATGAAAATGCCATGAACTTCTCGTGGCAGTTTTTGGGCAGCTCATTAATTCTCAAGAGCACCATGAATTTGCCATGAAATCACCGTGAACATTATTGCCAATATCTGAGAGGAAGAGACAACTGCAGTGAAATTATTCGGTGAACTGTTATTTCAAGGCAAAACGGATTTTCAGGGTATTTTCAAGGTGAATGTAGAACTTGTAGCTTTGCATGGTGAGGAGGATAAGTAAGAGTAATTGCGGCGACACCATGAGAAATGCTCAATTGAGTAGTAATTAGTTCTGAAAAGGACTGGAGGTACAACTCGACGTTTCAAGGTGAAGTTGTTCATAGTGTATGGGGGTATAGCTTGATAGACGTGGAGACAGATTTAGGCAATGAACATACTAATGCATATACATGTAAAAAGTATACCCACTTGTTGCATCTGTACAAGTTGTCTTGAAGGCGTGGCTAAGTCTGATGATGACAATAGGTCATTATCATTTTCCCTATTTATACCCAAGGAGATAAGACAACTCCACAGGCATTTACAAAGCAGATTACTGATTGACTCACCCATGTTACAGTCCATTCCTGTCCAGCCTGGGGTGCAGTCACAGGTGTAGGAGGAATGATAGTTAGTGCAGTTGGCATCATTCAGACATGGATCCGGATCACATGCATTCAGCTCTGCAAGATTACAAGAGCCATTTCAAATGCTTTAAATATGGATAGTGTAAGATAATCTAAGACAATGTAGACAAACTGTAGACATACAGAAACACAGCTAATAGACAATGTCACACGCATGGGTGTGATTTGACATAATGTCCCTAATTTGCCATAGTGACCAATCCTGAATTAAGTTGGCATAATTTATAGTGACCAATGCGGTATTGGTCACTTTGCCAAATTACAAAAATAGCCAGTTTAGAGCATTCGTCATTTGAATGCATGCTCTATCTCCAAAACTATAAGGAATACATGCATGTGGAGTACAGATACAATGGTAGGTCTCTTCCTGAATGTACTAATGGGCGGGAAAACTTAAAATTGAAAAAGTCGGATTGGTCACTATGGCTAATTAGGGACGATAAGTCAAAAAATCCTGAAAAAAAAAAATGGTATGTGGAAGGATTTTACAGACTCGAGAAACAAGAAGTTTGGACACGATACAGGCTACTTCTTTCTTTCCTTGGTGGTTATCTACTTCTCTTCTTTCAAGAAATTATTTAAAGAAAGAGAAATCAAAGGCCTACACATGTTTACACTGGCAGTTTTGGGAGTGGGAACTTTTTAGTTTCAATGTTAATTGTATTTTAGGTTACCAAGAGACAGACCTCACAGAGAAACAGAGGGATTTATAACCAACACTCTCACAGAGATAGATTGACAGATTCGGCGAGCTTATTATCTGTCTCACAGTGACCTCCTGTCCACTATAATACACATATGTATAAACAACTGCAAACGTGGACCTATTGTTCTCCTCTATCGTTCCGACAACCTAGGACCTACTGTTTTCCATTGTGATTGCAAGAGAGGACCTACTGAGTCTTTTGTTAAAAGTCCTCAGTTTGTGTATACGTGAAAACACACACAGCTTGTGATGATTGATAAACACAAAACACACAGAGATAAACGTAGTGACACACAGCTTACCTGTCTCACAGTGATCGCCTGTCCACTCTGGTAGACACAAACATACAGAGATAAACATAGTGACACACAGAGGGACAGACAGCTTACCTGTCTCACAGTGATCGCCTGTCCACTCTGGTAGACACAAACACACAGAGATAAACGTAGTGACACACAGAGGGACAGACAGCTTACCTGTCTCACAGTGATCGCCTGTCCACTCTGGTAGACACAAACACACAGAGATAAACGTAGTGACACAGAGGGACAGACAGCTTATCACAGTGATCGCCTGTCCACTCTGGTAGACACAAACACAGAGATAAACGTAGTGACACATAGAGGGACAGACAGCTTACCTGTCTCACAGTGATCGCCTGTCCACACTGGTACACACAAACACACATAACTGGTCTGCTGATTAACACACGTTGCTCCATTTATACATGGAGATGATACGCAGAGATCAACGGCTGAATATTTAAGAAAAAATAATTAATATTTAATTGTACTGTACATCAGAAATCTATTACCTTATGGAGTGCTATGGTCGAGCAGTTTAGTGCATCGGATTTGTGTTCTGATGGCTGAGTCGTCAGAATGTGGGTTCGAATCCCAGCCGCGACCGTGGTGCTTGTGTCCTTGAGCAAGACACTTTACCATAATTGCTTCTCTCCACCCAGGGGTAAATGGGTACCTGTGAGGGCAGAGTTGGTTGTTGTGTTTGATTAGCCCTGTATGCGCTGTAATGGCAGCAATTGAGCTGTATAATCCCCAGGGAGATGAGATGGTTTCAGGAATGATGTATGCGCCTGATGAGCAGGGGTAATAATATAATGCGCCTTGAGCACCAGTTTGGTGGATACGTGCGCTAAAGTCCACATTATTATTATTATTATTCCTACATGAACTGTGCCAGTCATGTAATAACCTAGTCCATGGCATTGCACTCCAATAACAATGTTTTATAGACATTTCTGTCCAAGTTGGTGTTTTGCGACATGCTGGGTTAATAGTCATGCTTAATAGGCAATGTTTCCAAACCAAATATTTGTAACTTAAACAAATCTTCTATTTCATCAAAAATTACTCAATAATTCAATTTTGAAAGGGAACAGGGAAACAGGGTACAGGCATTTATTAATGGGAATAAAATTTCGAAAGTGGTGACAAATTAAAGTTGTTGCTTTGAATGTGTATGAAGTAACATGATACCGCCAAGCAGTGTACTTTTCTTATGAGGTGATCACCAAAATGTCAAAAGCATACCAGTGATCTGTGATGTAGCTGCACAAGGTCTATAATCGTGTTATGATTCAGGTGTGTGATTTGACAAAAGTAACAAATCCTGAAAAATGGGTAGCAAGCCTGGGTCTCCCTTTGGTCTAGAGGACAAAGCCTCCTGAACCTCCTGTGGGTAGCAGGCCTGGGTCTCCCTTTGGTCTAGACGACAAAGCCCCCTGAACCTCCTGTGGGTAGCGGGCCTGGGTCTCCCTTTGGTCTAGACGACAAAGCCCCCTGAACCTCCTGTGGGTAGCAGGCCTGGGTCTCCCTTTGGTCTAGAGGACAAAGCCCCCTGAACCTCCTGTGGGTAGCGGGCATGGGTCTCCCTTTGGTCTAGACGACAAAGCCCCCTGAACCTCCTGGATGTTTAATTTTGGAGGATATATACTGTACATCCCCACAAACAACTACTTCTCTTATTTCCTAAATTTTGAGTCAAAGGAAGATTTGTTAAAACAAATCCTGAGACATCACAGGTCTGAAGATGATCCTTTGTCATACCAATATCACAAGAGTCTCCCATCCAGCCGTCTTGACAATCACAGATGAATGATCCAGGTGATGATATGATACAAGTAGCAGTGTTGGCACAGGGGTTAGGGTGGCACTCATCAACAACTACAATCAATAATAAATAATCACTTTGATTATTATAAAACAAACATGTTGTTTTAATCTAGATATTGTTTTTTTTTTTAGAAGAAAAAGTCTGAAATGTAATATTTAAGCAAATATTTGCTATCAGCATGTTTTAACTGATAGTTTAAGAGCCATGAAATACACTTTTTCCGATGATATATTAAAACCCTCCGACAGAGACCCCTCCACTCACGAGTGGCAGAAGTTATTTATTTCATTGTTTTTCCCAGAAAAAAAAGCCACAGATGCCTGGGGGAGTCATTGATATCCTAAAGTGGACCATTCCACATATCTTAGAAGGGGTGTCAGTTCCCAGAGCTGTGTAGTTTTTTTTTTCTGGGCTGGAAAAGAAATTGCTGCCAATCAACCATTCATTGTGTAAACATAAAGACCTACCGAGATCTAACCCTCAGATAAGTGGAACCATCTGTTCAGCATCTGGCTGTGTTGTTTGATGTCTTGCGATAGCCAGTGCCAGGCATAATCCCCCCACCCACCCAGACAGAGTGTCTGGGTTGTGTTACAAGATGGAGAGATAAAGTATACGGCTGTATACGGCTGTTTACTGTTTGCAAGGTCATACAGGAGAGAGATACACTACACAGCCGTTGTGTCATCTGGGGTTGAAAATAATACTAGACAATAGCAGGGCATGTGTGGAAGTCATTTGGATGTAAAAAGTCAATGGGGAATGCAGAGAACAATTTTTAATATAATTACAACCTGCGGCGCGTGAGCCCTACTGTTTTTTACAGTAGGTAAATTAGGGTGCCACTGAAAAGAGGAGGGGTTATGCCAACGTCTTGTCATCTGGGGGTTGAAAATAATTCTAGACAATAGCAGGGTATGTGTGGAAGTCATTTGGATGTAAAAAAATCAATGGGGAATGCAGAGAACAATTTTAATATAATTAATTCCCTAGGGGATAGGGGTGCCACTGGAAAGTGGAGGGGTGCCACGTCCGAATAAAGTCGTGGGTAGGTCCCTCGTCGGAGGGTTTTAAGCAAATATCCACACTGCTCGACAGTTTAAACAAAATGGGATGTCTATTTGTGAAGATTGATTAGATGATGTCATCTATGACATCACATGTTTACAAAAGAGCCCCAAAGGTCAAACTGCCCCGGGCACAAAATGTACACTGGTCTACGACAAAAAACATTAAATCTGACATTTTGAGATGTCAGCAGAAAAATTCTTAATTTGATTAATTTTTAATAATGCTTAACATAACATCTCAAAATCTTACTCATCTGAAAATTAAAAACATTCTTGATGTTATGTGGATATGTACAAAATGTACAAACTCTGCATACAAATACAGACACTTTTGCCCAGCGGGAAATTACCCTGGTACTCTAAAGGTCACACAAAGTGTATATAAGTCACATGGTCTATATACTGTTTAAATTTGTAAAAATTTTCATGTTTATTCTTGACACATGAGGGCGCTATTTTGTTAGAACACAACAGGAACTCTGTGTCACAGCAGCCATGAAATAACAAAAAACGAATCTTTGCCCAGGAAAAAGTGATAATCCTCAAACATAGGTAACAAAACATTCAGTTTAATAACATGACAACAAAACAATTTAGAGAACTGGCTTTTGCAAAGACAAGGAATTCAGTCAACTTTTATTCACAAATCAACCATGATGTTGCATCAGATCCCGCTGTGACATCACTGATTTGCTCATGAATAGGCACACTTTAATTACTTGTCAAATAGATACATGTATCAAAACACTCAAATTTACAATGAAACGGTAAAGAAAAAATAATAATATAACATAAAACGATATTAAAAATGTAAATATCAAGAAATATGACTTTTAAATCATTGCAGGATATTTCTTGTACTGTTCTGCCTGTGAGAAAATTCCTGCTGTAAAGTTTATCCCTTCTGATAGTGAGGGCCTGAAACCCCCACAACCTTCTCCTGCACCCACCCCGGCACCCCACCCCTTCAACCCCCCAACACCCCAATCCCGCACTCCCATCCCCGGGGGAATTAAATGAATTATAGTAACATACCGATATCACAGATATCTCCTGTCCATCCATCAGAGCATTGACATACATAGAAGGTGAATCCATTTATACATATAGCTCCATTCATACACGGATCCACAGGGCTACAAGCATCCAATGCTAAAGAGATAAGATTATCAAAAGCCACTATTCACAAATGGTAATTTCAAAAAGCATAAATGATCAGTTTTATATAAAACTTACTTGGCGTTACAGGGACAATATTGTCACGATCAGAGCAGACTTTTAACAGGGCATGGAATCGGTGTCCTAGTTTAAGATGAACAATGACTGAAAACTACCAGCTCATTTATGCAGCAGCAACGGTAATTATGACGTTATCAAGTAGGATTTTATTTTCAGTCACTGAGTTCATCTAAAACTAGCACTCCGATTCCATGCCCTGTCTGCTAGACCGAGGCTAGTGGTTTTAGCAGCAGGACTACTAAGCTGCTGGGGTTTGGGTAGTCCGATGGGCTAGTGAAAAAATTTAAAAAAAATAAATAAATATGCAAGAAACATTCAGTATGATCTAAGTATGATCTCAGCAAGAACATTTTGCTCACCAGCTCACCATTTCATTTCTTTTTCTTGTATTTATATTCACCTTTTTCAGGACTACTAAAAATGAGAAGAATTTTGACATAACTAGCCCTCGACAGGCCAGATGATTGTATTACAAGTCTCCAACACAATTTACCTGTTTGACAGTTGGTATCTGTGTAACCTTGAATACAGCTACAGGAATAATGAGTCCTGAAATTATTACACAGCCCTCCGTTCTGACATGGTGAGCTAGCGCACTGGTCAAGAGCTGTCAGAAAAAAAACAATGAATATTTACTGCATTATGTTCAGCATTGGTAATGTGGACAAAACTGCTTTAGGGAGGAGGGCCAAAGTCATGGTACAGCCAAGCCTTTGAGAAGCCCGTCCAGGCCCGGGGCCCAGGTTTTACCAGGGCCTACTGGCCAATATAATCCTCTAGCTGAGCACAAAACCCTTTACTAATGAATCGATCTCAAATAGCTCTTATTGTTAACACAGACTTGACTGACATGTCAGTTGTCTTTTGTTCACAACTGCAGTTGTTATAATGAGCTCTACTTGGCTAGGCCAGGCTGTCCAGAAGCCCATGTTGATTGGCAGGTACTATATTGTTACAGGATTAGGACTCACAAAAGACAGATTAGGAGACCAGGTACCCTGGCCTTGCCGGGCTTCTCAAAAGGCTTGGCTGTACCATGACTTTGGCCCTCCTACCTTAGTATGCTTACTCTCTTAAACATCCAATAAATCAAGATTTCCATGTACATACAAACATTTAAAAAACATCCTGTGATAATGACATTCTGCTGTCCAGGAGAAATCAGTGAAAATGCATTTACATTTTTTGTATTTATTCTTACATAGAATTTAGGAAAGTGTACTCTTTCCTAAATTCAAACTAGAAATGATCTTATTTTTCTTTTAAAAAAAATACAGAATCTCAGACAAACAAAATATATATATATAAAGCAAGATTAATAGAATAATCAGCTTTACACTTTTTAAATTTTGAAAAATGAAATCGATATAGGCATTTATGACTGGGATTAGGCATGGCCACACCTTCATCTCAGTTCTTTATCCCCTGTCGCCATAGACAAAACCAGTCATGTATGACAAACTTTTGGTCTCTATATAAAAAACTTACGTATTTGGCAGACAGATCCGCTCCATCCAGTATCACATGCACACAGGTATCCATTCAATATGTCCGGGGACTGTTCCCCGATGCGACAGTCTACTACGCACTACTGCGCATGCGTATTTACCCTGTGCGTGAATACTCGCTGGCGCTTGGTAAATAGCCAAAATAGCATCTGGCACGTGGTGGTGAATGGACAGTGAGAATTCGGCTCTCGATCATGAATATGTATGAGGTATAGTAATAATTGATATCTGAGAAAGAAACATTAAAGAACAGGTTCATATTCATTTCACATGACAGTGAACCCCTCCCCCAATGGATGTGCTGATTTTTTTTTATTTATTTATTTTTTTTTTTTAAGAAAAAAAGGAGAAGAGGAAATGCAGAGAAAGAGAGTGAAACAAATGAGAAATGACATACCAAGGTCACACTGGCTGCCTGTCCAGCCTGGAAGACAGACACACTGGAAGGATGCTAGCGTGCTGGAACATGCAGCACCATTCAGGCAAGGAAGGGAATTGCATGGATTTGATGCTATCAGAAAGAAAAATAGAAAATTTATATCAGGCTGGCACATTAATGGCTTCAAGTGTTACACCTTTGGTAATTACCCGATTAAAATACACTGAATTACATGTTTAAGTGATTTCCGAGTGTCTGTGGAAAAAAAAAACCTACACAGTTGACTCAGACTGGAATTGAACCCTTGACTACCAGCACTAGTAAACAGAAAGTTGTGAGTTTGATTCCTGCCCGAGTCGCCTGTGGGTTTTTTCCGCAGACTCTCGGTAAGCACCAAGTATACAGTGCTTCATTCATATGCTGTTGTAGGCCACAATCAAATCAATTGTTTAATATATCTCGATGCAAGAATTTCCTCAATACATAACATGACTCCTACTTTACCAGTTTGACAGAGAACACCAGTTATTCCCGGCAAGCAACTACAGGTGAAATGTGTTGGGAAAGTGTTGCAGGATCCACCGTTCAGACACGGATTGGACGAACAAGGATCAACAACTACAAACACAAAGAGACATTACTATAAAGTTACAAAATAGTTCAAGCGTTTGTTGTGGAAAGGGGAGGGGAAAGGGGAGGGGAAAGGGGAGGGGAAAGGGGAGGGGTAAGGGGAGGGGAGGAATCTGTCAGTGGTAATACTCAATGGTATCACAGTTGGTACCCATCCATCCGTTCATAGGTTACAGGTTATAGCAAGGCTATAGGAATCTGTCAGTGGTGGTATCACAGTTGGTACCCATAGGAATCTCTGTGGTAATACTGGTACAGTTGGTACCCATCCATCCGTTCATAGGTTACAGATTATATAGCAAGGCTATAGGAATGTCAGTGGTAATACTCACTGGTATCACAGTTGGTACCCATGGGAATCTGTGGTAATACTGGTATCACAGTTGGTACCCATCCATCCGTTCATAGGTTACAGGTTTGCAAGGCTATCTGTCAGTGGTAATACTCACTGGTATCACAGTTGGTACCCATAGGAATCTCTGTGGTGTATCACAGTTGGTACCCATCCATCCGTTCATAGGTTACAGGTTATAGCAAGGTTATAGGAATCTGTCAGTGGTAATACTCACTGGTATCACAGTTGGTACCCATAGGAATCTCTGTGGTAATACTGGTATCACAGTTGGTACCCATCCATCCATTCATAGGTTATAGGTTATAGCTAGGCTATAGGAATCTGTCAGTGGTAATACTCACTGGTATCACAGTTGGTACCCATAGGAATCAATCCAGTTAAAGCTAGGTTATAGCTATCCATCTGTGGTAATTAGGGCTATGCCGGGTATCCGGGTACCCGACCGAAATAATCATTACCCGGTTCCATTTTTCGGTTCCAATTACCCGTAAACGACTTTTTAAAATTCGGACTTAACATTTGAGCAGTGCAAACAGAAATCTGTGACTCTTGAACAATGCACTTGTACAGACAATTATCTTTAAATTCAAGAGATTACACCCCAATAACGAAAAGATCGATAGTATGGTATCCTCTGTATTATAAAAGTCAATTTGTTACCATTTACAGTTATTTGTACACCACCGGAGGCATGTTTTCAACAAAAATGAAAAGGGGTATCCGGGTATCCGAAGTTTCCTGATTTCGGGTATCCAGTTCCAAAAATATCCGAAAACGCACAGCCCTAGTGGTAATACTCACTGGTATCACAGTTGGTACTAGGGCTGTTCCGGTTATCCGGATACCCGACCGAAACGGTCATTACCCGGTTCCATTTTTCGGTTCCAATCACCCGTAAACGACTTTTTAAAATTTGGACTTAACAATGCGCGGAGCGAACAGAAATCTGTGACTCTTGAACAATGTAATGTTTACACTTTTACAGACAATTATCTTTAAATTCAAGAGATTATGCTCTAATAAAGCCTCTGTAGTATTTTACTGACATTTACCATACATTTTTCTCTAACTGTTTGTGATACATTGTATCGAATCGTTAAGGCTGCAAAGGGCATGGCAGCGGCTGCTTCAAACAACTTTTCAAACCAGCAGCACAGGAGGGAATGTTTGCCTATTGTTCGCAGTTACTGGATTAGTGGGGCAAGTGCATTCCGATCATGATTGGGTAGAATACAGAGACCTGACGTAAACGGCTGTTCAATGTCGGAGATACGACAGTGGACAACGTGGTGCATTACGCGAATGAAACATGCACCATACGGTGCCACATGAGGAAACACGCACAGGCAGCGGGCGCATCAGTTTTATTTCAGAAATAACTTTCAGTAAATATAAATGCATGTACTTATTTCACCAAGAGGTTTTACTTTAATAAAAACGACACAGTAAAGAATTTTTTTTGTTACCATTTCCAGTACATGTATTTGTACACCACTGGAGGCATGTTTTCAACAAAAATGAAAACGGGTATCTGGGTATCCAAAGTTTCCTGATATCGGGTATCAGGTTCCAAAAATATCCGAAAACGCACACCCCTAGTTGGTACCCATCTATCTTTTCAGGCATTGACAGCTATAGGAATCTGTCTTTGGTAATACTCACCGGTATCACAGTTGGTACCCATCCATCCATTCAAGCATTCACAGCTATAGGAATCCACCAGGTTATTACACAATGCTCCATTCTGACAGGGATTGCTGGTACAGGGGTTGATCTCTAGAATTTCATGAAGACAAGATCGGGTAGGAATACAGTGAGATCAGTTAGAAGTTTACCTCTGTACAATACAACATCAACAAGAATTGGATGGCGGAATGAATACTTCATGTACAAATGTTGGTTTATCTCTGTACAATAAAACATCAACAAGAATTGGATGGCGGAATGAATACTTCATGTACAAAAGTTGGTTTATCTCTGTACAATAAAACATCAACAAGAATTGGATGGCGGAATGAATACTTCATGTACAAATGTTGGTTTATCTCTGTACAATAAAACATCAACAAGAATTGGATGGCAGAATGAATACTTCATGTACAAATGTTGGTTTATCTCTGTACAATAAAACATCAACAAGAATTGGATGGCGGAATGAATACTTCATGTACAAAAGTTGGTTTCTTACCCCTGATCCATACCAATTTGTTTCAACTGTAACGCACTGGTTACAGTCATGCATGTATTCATACATAATTGCACAACAGTGTTCATCCATTATGGGCTCTTTTTCTAAACTTTTTTTTCACCATGAACAATTTTTTGGAGAAAGAAATGTTCAAGAAATCGTTTGTTTCTTCATGAAATTCCATTTCATATGATGCCAATATCAATAGGTTTTCTTTTAACAAGGGTGTAATTGGGCAGTTTTGAAATATCCACATAAATTTTGCTAGAGGTATTGGGGCCGCTGTTGTGAACAGCGCTGGGGTGAAATCTATAGTTCTGAGCGTTTGCTTTGCTTTCCTTTATTGCTTAAATCTTACGTTGTGATTTGTAAAAACGCGGATAAATCACACCCCTGTTATAAAATGATTGGTTATCGATATTACTTTCCCTGACCTTGTTTTAATCCATCTCAGCCCAGATCTACCCACCCCTCCCCATCTCTATAAATCACACCCTTGTTATAAAATGATTGGTTATCGATATTACTTTCACTGACCTTGTTTTAATCCATCTCAGCCCAGATGTACCCACCCCTCCCCATCTCTATAAATCACATCCCTGTTATAAAATGATAGGTTATCGATATTACTTTCCCTGACCTTGTTTTAATCCATCTCAGCCCAGATGTACCCACCTCCCCATCTCTATAAATCACACCCCTGTTATAAAATGATTGGTTATCGATATTACTTTCCCTGACCTTGTTTTAATCCATCTCAGCCCAGATGTACCCACCCCTCCCCATCTCTATAAATCACACCCCTGTTATAAAATGATTGGTTATCGATATTACTTTCCCTGACCTTGTTTTAATCCATCTCAGCCCAATTGTACCCACCCCTCCCCATCTCTATAAATCACACCCTTGTTATAAAATGATAGGTTATCGATATTACGTTCACTGACCTTGTTTTAATCCATCTCAGCCCAATTGTACCCACCCCTCCCCATCTCTATAAATCACACCCTTGTTATAAAATGATTGGTTATCGATATTACTTTCACTGACCTTGTTTGAATCCATCTCAGCCCAGATGTACCCACCCCTCCCCATCTCTATAAATCACACCCTTGTTATAAAATGATTGGTTATCGATATTACTTTCCCTGACCTTGTTTTAATCCATCTCAGCCCAGATGTACCCACCCCTCCCCATCTCTATAAATCACACCCTTGTTATAAAATGATTGGTTATCGATATTACTTTCCCCGACCTTGTTTTAATCCATCTCAGCCCAATTGTACCCACCCCTCCCCATCTCTATAAATCACACCCCTGTTATAAAATGATAGGTTATCGATATTACTTTCCCTGACCTTGTTTTAATCCATCTCAGCCCAGATCTACCCACCCCTCCCCATCTCTATAAATCACACCCCTGTTATAAAATGATTGGTTATCGATATTACTTTCCCTGACCTTGTTTTAATCCATCTCAGCCCAGATCTACCCACCCCTCCCCATCTCTATAAATCACACCCCTGTTATAAAATGATTGGTTATCGATATTACTTTCCCTGACCTTGTTTCACAAAGACCATGATCATACCAAACATCCTGAGAAATTATTCCGCCTGATAAACTGCCATTTTTAAGAAAACGTGAAACATAATACAAAATTTAATTTAAAATCACAGCTGTGATTCATTTTCCACATTAAAAGGCATACAAAAACAAATGTGCAGTTGGTAAAATTTCCAATCATCCTGAACAATTATTCTGTCTGAAGTCCTCTCATTTCAGAGAAGGCATCAACAAATACACACATTTACAACAAGTTGGAAACCTCTTCTACAGAAATAGAAAATATAAACATCTCAGTTATACAAATTTTCGACTTGACTCTTATTTTGTGGTAACAGGTCACAATTATTAGCACTATTGTTGAATTACCTGTTTGGCAGTTTGTACCGTTGAAGCCATAGGAACATTGGCAGGTGTAACCATTCACTTGATCCATACAGGTGCCTCCGCTCATACATGGATTACTCAAACACTCATTCATATCTGTAAGGAACAATACACCAATTATTTCTCATAAATAAGAACTAATAAGATTTTATTCATATCATCATTATCCTAAAATAACCGAGTCCTGATTTACTGTCATATTGAATGAACAGCACTGCAGTCATTAGCTCAGTTTTGAAAAAAAATACTTCCTACAGTTAATAATCCAGTCCCTTTCTATCCCTATACCTACATCAGCAGGGTGTGGGTTCGAGCCCCGGTCGTGACACTTGTGTCCTTGAGCAAGGTACTTAACCATAATTGCTTCGTCCTTCGGATGGGACGTAAAGCCGTAGGTCCCGTGTGTTGTGTAATGCACGTAAAAAAGAATGCGCCTTGAGCACCACTTAGTTGGTGGATACGTGCGCTATGTAAGTCCACACATTATTATTATTATTATTATATGACAGATATTCTGCCAAAGTCGCATGGTAAACTCAGCAGGATCCACACCTATTAACCCATCTCAGCCCAATTGTACCCACCCTTCCCTCATCTCTATAACACCTACATGTACCTATATCACAGACATCGCCCATCCACCCAGCCACACAATCACATGTAAAGAACTCATCAGGAAGATCCATACCCATTAACCGATCTCAGCCCAGATCTACCAACCCATCCCCTATCTCTATAACACCTACCTTTATCACAGACATCTCCCATCCACCCAGCCATACAATCACATGTAAAGAACTCATCAGGAAGATCCATACCCATTAACCAATCTCAGCCCAGATGTACCCACCCCTCCCATCTCTATAACACCTACCTATATCACAGACATCTCCCATCCACCCAGCCATACAATCACATGTGAAGAACTCATCATGCAGATCCATACCATTAACCCATCTCAGCCCAATTGTACCCACCCCTCCCCATCTCTATAACACCTACCTATATCACAGACATCGCCCATCCACCCAGCCATACAATCACATGTGAAGAACTCAATCCGATTACTGCAGATGGCTCCATTCTGACATGGGTCACTGTTGCAAGGATTCACAGCTAAAGAAATAATTTGATTACATCTGAATTAGTTCCCAAGTTATTAAAGGCAAAATAAATGTATAAATGTGTCATTATATTTATAATAATAATAATAATGGAGGCATTTTTAAAGCGCTCTTACACGAGGTATCACAGCGCTGTACATTATTACCCCTGCTCATCAGGCGCATAAATCATTCCTGAAACCATCTCAGCTCCCTGGGGAGTATACATCTCAATTGCTGCCATTTCGGCGCATATAGGGCTAATCAAACACAACAACCAACTCTGCCCTCACAGGTACCCATTTATCCCTGGGTGGAGAGAAGCAATTATGGTAAAGTGTCTTGCTCAAGGACACAAGCACCACGGTCGCGGTCGGGATTCGAACCCACATTCTGACGACTCAGCCATCAGAACACAAATCTGATGCACTAAACCGCTCGGCCATGGCACTCCATTATCACCCCTACACTAAACTGGAATAAACAACAGGAATATGCCCATAGTATTAGCCAACAACAGGAATATGCCCATAGTATTAGCCAACAACAGGAATATGCCCATAGTATTAGCCAACAATATCTTTGGGTTTTTTTACTTTTTTTTTAATAGATGTAAATAAACACACACAAAATTATTGTAAGCTTAACATATTGGCACCCTAATTTCAAACACAATTTAGTTGCCCTGATACACTGAATCTACCCCCGGGTAGAGGGGAATCGGTAGAGGGGAGGAGCTCTTGTTTTGTACCTTGAGTGCAGTTGATTCCTTGCCATCCTCTTACACACTGGCAGGTATATGATGTCAGCTGGTTGATACATGTACCGTTGTTATCACATGGGGAGAGTTTACATGGATTCATGGCTGCAAAAAGAAGATTGAATAATTATTCCGTTGTTATCACATGGGGAGAGTTTACATGGATTCATGACTGCAAAAAGAAGATTGAATAATTATTCCGTTGTTATCACATGGGGAGAGTTTACATGGATTCATGGCTGCAAAAAGAAGATTGAATAATTATTCCGTTGTTATCACATGGGGAGAGTTTACATGGATTCACGGCTGCAAAAAGAAGATTGAATAATTATTCCGTTGTTATCACATGGGGAGAGTTTACATGGATTCATGGCTGCAAAAAGAAGATTGAATAATTATTCATAAATGCAACAAGACAATCTTATTGGATGAAACGTGATCATGTGGGAGTGTATTAACAGCATGGTAAAGATGGGCTGTCTATGCATTATTGGCAATAATAACCAACCAGCAAGTATGTACTACGCAGGAATGAACCAATCAAAGTCTGCAAGTTTTGTATTCATGTCAAGCAGTCTCAAATGTTGGATTTGTCAGATTCTTTCTGGCTCTTTTTGAATACAAATAGCACTGGATATTAAACAATTTTGAAAACGAAATGAAGGTGCACTGGGCATTTATGGCCAGGGACGATAAAGGACCCAGCCTTCCATTCGGTCCTTTATTGCCCATGGCCACGGCCCCTTGGTCTTTATCCTGAAAAGACTGCACGACAAACTTTTATTCTCTTATTAAGACTCAAGACAAGTTTGGTGGCAGGACGAGTCTAGCCCCATACGCTGTTATTTGAACCTCCATTCAAACAAGGCTGACTAACACACTCCATGGATTCTGTAACAAAAATTAACCATTAACAACTGTTATATCCAATAATAATGTGTGACACATACAAAAACAAGGAAGTAAAGGTTTGTCCCACAGTCTTTACCACAGAATGAAGACCGAGGGATCGTGGCCACGGGCAATAAAGGACCAACCCTGTTGAATTTTGTTTTCCCATTCATAAATGCCCATCTTGACTTCGCTTTCAAAATTTCAATATTCAGTCATTTGTATTGAAAAAATGAGCCAGAGAGCAACTGACAAATGCACAGAGAACGGAAGTTCCAGTTCAGCCAGTGCGTGCATTTGGAAATATTTAACTTCCAAGACTTCTGCATGTGTATTACAAATAAATCAGGGTGTCCATTTAGCAAACTGGGCGTCCAAAAGACACCTATTTGTGTTGCTGGCTAACACTTATGATGATGGTATGGATAGACACCCATTTGTGTTGCTGGCTAACACTTATGATGATGGTATGGATAGACAGCCATTTGTGTTGCTGGCTAACACTTATGATGATGGTATGGATAGACACCCATTTGTGTTGCTGGCTAACACTTATGATGATGGTATGGATAGACACCCATTTGTGTTGCTGGCTAACACTTATGATGATGGTATGGATAGATGATACAAACCAATTTCACACTGCAGTCCACTCCAGCCTACAGAACATGAACAGTTGAAATGAGTATACTGGTTGTTACAGGTGCCTCCGTTGAGACATGGAGTGTTGATACAAGCATCAACAGCTAGGAAGATATAAGAAGGCAATGTAATAATCAATTCTGAAACAACTCATTTAATTTCACTCTTCACTGATAAATCTCTATTTCGTACCTGATTTGTTTTCAGGCAGGACTCAAAACCCTCTGCATAATAGTGAAGATGTCTTAGTCTCAAGACCACTGCACATGCCTGATGGCAAGTGTTGCACAGTCTTTAACACAGGATAATCCATGTTTTAGGGAAACATGAAACACCAACAAAGTGTAAGTATAAGACTAATTGCGGTGACACCATGTGAAATGCTCAATTGAGTAGTAATTAGTTCTGAAAAGAACTGGAGGTACAACTTGACGTTTCGATCAGTATGCTCTGATCGTCCTCAGGCATTTCACATGGTGTCACCGCAATTAGTCTTACTTATCCTCCTCACCATGCAAAGCTACAAGTTTTACCTACCAACAAAGTGTGTTAACCAGTGCGATGTAAAACAAACTTGTTCAATCCGATTGTCTCAAGATTGCAATCGGGATCTACAGGCAAGAGCCTTTCTTTTACCCAATGAACACTTGTAGTTTGTTACTAGTAATTCCATACTAAAAGGTAGAAAGCTTTACATGTACATGTGTATAATGGCATATATGTTTTGACCTGAGTATAAGGCAGGATATGGAAATAGGGAATCTATTGGTTATTCTCAATGTGCATGCTCATCATTACGTAAACAATTGGGAAATAACCTCTGCTGCCACCAGCGTCTCATAAGTCTCTCATAATTGCAGAGTCTAACATTATGCTTTAGATCCTCACAGTGTCTTTCACAAAGGCACACTGTCAAAGGCACACTGTCAAAGGCACACTGTCAAAGGCACACTGTCAAAGGCACACTGTCAAAGGCACACTGTCAAAGGCACACTGTCAAAGGCACACTGTCAAAGGCACACTGTCAAAGGCACACTGTCAAAGGCACACTGTCAAAGGCACACTGTCAAAGGCACACTGTCAAAGGCACACTGTCAAAGGCACACTGCAGTACCGCCAACAGTAAACATTTCATGATGCATCATAAACCCTACTTATCATGACCCCGACACGATAATAACGTAGCGTGAACACATTGTTCAATACATGCTATTTTATCGAGTCCTAATCGACACGATACATGATATTTAGGCCATAAACATCCGTCGTAAAAACAAGCAAACATGCATCGAGGCGATTAGCGCTCGATAGCAAACCGCAATTGATACATCGTGTTACGTTTTCGTCAGACACGATCCCAACCATTTTGGCAATTTAGGTTAACCGCATCCGGTTTTTCGGTACCATTGAAGTCTGCACGAACTAAAAAAACACTAAAGCCAGGCCTAGTGGCCGAAGACTCGGTAGCGTGATCAGTTCCCGGGTCAGTTGTGCTCGAACACAAAGATGTGGTCGCAGAAGAATGTCTCGAATTTGCCGGCTTCTCGCTTGACCCGGCTGCCGTGTCTATCCAGTGAACAATTTCCCCTGTATCGCATCGCAAAATGCGATGTCATTTGGGCAATCTGCGATGGAATTTCAAACAATGCATCGCAGATTTTGCGATACAAATTTCGACAGATTTATAAACATTTTTAAAATCATATTCACAAACCTTAATCGAAATAACGTTTACATGTATATTTCCGACCCAAAAATATAGAGCTATCCGTCCCGACTGGGCTTGTTTCCGCATGGTTTCCGTGTGTCCAGACCATGCCGGGGGGTACGTCCGTGCAACGTACGTGTTCAACGATGGCTTTACGCCGACGCGACAGTGTTGATGCAACAGTAAACACAACTTTATTTTCCAGCAATCCGTAAATGTTTTTTTCCGCAATGCCTAAAATTCTATGTGCATGCATTATTTTTCTGCTGATGAATTAACTACGAGCGAAATTCCCGAAGTGGAAAACACGCAACAACCGCCCATTTTTTTTTTTAGCTTCACACGTGTTTATTTTTTCTTCTCCTGAGTTTGGGGGTTGGAACATTGAGCAATTGAGCCACCCCCCATACACAATAGTACCGTGTTCAGTTCACATGTGCGCTTTCATACGACGATCACTATACGGCCGTGTTCAAACTCTAGAAACGTTACTAACTTCGTTTTATAATAAAAGTTTTTGAAAATTAACCAAATGAGCATTCATTTATATATGTAGTGGTGAGATTTAGAATCATTTCGGCACACAATATGATCGCGCTTTCAACCACTCATTTTCCTGACGAATTTTTAATAATCAAAATCAAGCTTGATCATACCACAAAGTAACGTTACACTCGGCAAAATTCACGTCGCATCATTTACACGCGGCGCGGTAGAGACTAGGTGGCATTAGCTCATCGTGCAGGCGCAAACAACCAATCATAATGGGGATTCCCAGGTCTTTTCCCTGACGTCATAAATAAATGCTAATTAGTGTATTTGTTTGTACCGCTACAAACTGAGATTTATTTTATAATATCATACGATGTTTTAATTGATCTATAGACTAAAGTCCTCAAAATAGTGGCAAATAACTCAAAGAAATGAAGAATACATGAACTTTTAAAACTTTTATTACTGTTTAATGAAATATTCACACAATTTTTGTGCCGGTCGGTAAGACATCAATTTGCGTTTCGTGCCGGTCGGCCAGCGGGAGTGCCGGTTAGACCCGACCGGCGCCGACCGGCGTAGCTACAACCCTGCGTAAAGCAACTGCATGGTTCCACCTTTAAAAAAAAATAATTGAATTTAAAAAAATGTAAATGTGATTGGAGTGTTGATAAATGATTATTGAATATCAGAGATTTATATATATAAAGTATTTTGTAAAATTAAATGAAGTTGAAAGAGTGTAATAAATACCCTACTAACAACCGAAGAATGCCAATGGACAGAATGTAACTCCGAGGATTCGGGTAAGTATTATGTTTGTTAAGCCGCACAAATTGTGTGGTATGTCTGTTTGTTACCTCTGCAAAGGAGGTTATGTTTTCCGGTGTTTATTTGTCTGTCTGTCAGCACGATTACGCAAAAATTTATGGACGGATTTTGTAAAATTTTGTGGACGGGTTGGCCTTGGGCCAAGGATCAATTGATTAGATTTTGGTAGTGATCCTGATCCAGAATTTGCACTTTAAGTGTACCGATTGGACTCCCAAAATGACTAACAAGATAGATACATGCCGCGTCTGCAAGTGGTCTATACCGATGATTAATTGGTCGATTTAGAGGGTAAAACACCATAGACATACCTTTGCTAGACCTACAACAAAATTAAAGTAACGTCGATCCTTTTTATGCTGACTGGTATTAATAGTATTAATGGTATTTACTACATACCAAAAGTAATAACCATCTACGTTAACAATTTAATACATTCATTGCAACTCTCAGTTATCAAAGGCAGAAATAGATTTTATTTAATAATAGCATTGTGAAAATTTACGTTCCTTTCTATCGATAAACGGCACAATTGTTTGGGTCCATGAGCATACTTCTACATTTGTAATCTGTCATTTTCACAATCTGGTTTAAACCAACTTAATTTATGTCCGTAAATATGACGTTCGATACATATCCTTCAACAAAATCCTGACGTTCGATACTTTTTTAAATAGTCTGTCAAATAAATGACGTTAGAAAACAAATGTCAAAAAACTGACGTTCGCAACATTATTGTGTCGTGCGCGCTGCGCACGAATATTCCACGTAGCGGCCGGTCACTTCGCTAGCTGTCAACGTTCATGTGCTACGAATTTATAGTTCCGGTTATGCTTCGGCGGCATTCTGAATATAAATCTGGTGGCGTGAATCGGTTCTCTTACGTCATCTTTGTCGTACGTCAGTTTTTTGACAGATCGATATTAAGATGACCTATCGTACCCAGGGGAAACAGCGGAGTTCGTTACTTACCGATGTGAGAGTTGCTAGTAATGCATAAAAAGAAAGAAGTGTGCGTCGTCATGGTCGGGGTCCAAGTTTAACACGAAACCAGGATTAACGTTCGATCGAACGTCAGTTGATCGTTGGACGGACGAGACAGTTTTGCGTTGTAGAAAAAGTTCAGTTGCTTTAGCGTGAATTGCTTAGTAGTAAATAATTTTGTTGATATTGTGAATTAATCTGAATAGTTTTAAATATAAAACAGCAAATCAGCGAGTTCGTGGAATTTTTTATTTCTTGTCAAATTTCACATTTTTCTTATTGTTGACATCTTGACGGAAATCCATGACGTTCGCAACTTTTAAAAATAACGGCAACTGTGTGGATTCTTGAACTTCATTTTAATTCATCCCATGTCATGAATACACAGAAATAGATCATCTACAACCTTTCTATACTGAAAAAATCAAATTCTCAGCAATCCATGAGGTTTTATTTAAAATTTAATAAAAGAAAAAAAATTCAGGTAGTGAATTTCCGTCAAAAATACTGACGTTCGAGAATTTTATTTTCGAATTCCAGATTAAGTGAGGGGATTGAAATACCAATGTTGTACATAATGATTAATCATGTGTCTGTTAACCTGTTATTCGGACATAATTGGTTTTAAAATGCACAGCTTAAAAAATCTGAGCAGTGTTTCCCCATTACTATATATTAGACCATATTTTGAAGAACCTGCCATATACATGTACATAAATCATCATCACCACCAGGTATTTAGTTGAGTCAAATTAGGCCTAAATACAAGTGGATTTTCGTCCTATTGTAGAATAGTTACGGGGTCCTAAACAGCACTATCGCTGTAGCGTGTACCGTGCTCATTAACACACGCTATCGTCACAAGATCACTTGATAAGCAAAAACCACAACGTGTACCATGCAGGTTAGCCACGTTAATGGATTAGCGGTGCCGGTTTGAGCTATAAAAAAACCCACAAGATCATGCATAGTGATCTGGTATGTTAATCCCTTGATAAGCCGGTATCATGTTGAACATCACGGTAACCGTTCACGATACTTAGGAATTTATAATGCATCGTGATTTGTTTACTGTTAGCGGTACTGGTTAAATTCAGAGAGTAAAGCAGAGATAAGAATATAACATAACTCAAGTTTGTAAGAAAGATTGCTTATTTGCTAGCTTCTACAAAGGAATGTTTACATAAGTATGTATCGCATAGCATAATTATGCTACACAAAATTCACAATTTGCTATTAACAAATTTCAAGTTCAATTTGTGCTTGGGCGATTGTACATAGCTAAATTACCTATGTCACAGTTAACACCGGTCCATTCAATAGGGCAGTCACATCTATAAGCTGTATCCTGGTTTCTACACATTGCTCCATTCATACATGGTGTACTACCACAAGGATTCATATCTGTCAAATAACACATGGAGAAATCATCACTTTATATAAGAAGTCTATCGGCTTTCCGTTGGGAATTGAAATGTAGCTATGATTGGCCATCGTTTGTGAATGACGATAGTTCAATTCTGCCATGCTGTATCCATCCCTGGTTTGAAATGGTACAAAGCAATTGCCTTGATCAACATACCTATTTCACAGTTCACTCCGCTGTAATCATCAACACATTGGCATTCAAAGAAGCCAACACCATCGACACAGGTAGCTCCATTCAGACACGGATTACTCAAACACTCAGCAATGTCTGAAAATACCACAAATAAAAAATGCAAAACATGAATCAGTACGTATATATACACAGAGATCAATGGCATGCTTGCATCATGGCCACTTTAGTGATCACCTCCGCATAAGAAAAACACTCAGCTATGACTGTTTATCATTACTACTTAAAGGGGTAATATCGTCATGATCAACAGGGCATGGAATTGTGACTGAAAATAATACCCACATGGCAAGGTCATATTAGCGTTGTTGCTGCATAAATGAGCCAGTTATTTTCAGTCACGGTGTTCATCAAGACACAAGGGTAAGTAATACCATGGGTAGGGAAGAGGGTGATATTGTGTTTGGCTGTATATACCCCAAGGGAGCTGATGAGAAAGATTATATTAGCCAAATGACCAGGGGTAATAATGGAAAAAACGAGTGGAGATGAGAGTCTATGTGGAATGTGATATATAAAAACAAATTTGTGTTATTAGGTGTTCGAGAGCGCAGCGCGAACACCTATTGTTTTTGTACTGTTTAAAAAAAAAATTTTTTACTTCTTTTTCTCAGTGGCGACTGTCCGGCAACAAAGGCATCCTTGCTGAGCATTTACAGCCTTCAAACTTAACACATGAACAGAACATAACAAGCTGACGAAACCGTTTTCTGTGACGTCATGATTACGTCATCAGGTGTCGAATTACGCTAAAAAGTAAAATATTTAAAACGTTTCATATACGTTGCATGAAAGAATCAAAGTTCGTATAGCGCCGCAAGGCGCAATACGAGGCGCTAGTCTGGGCTATGGGCACAACGTACACAAACAGCGTCGATATCGATTGTACATAGATCCATTGTAACCAAATATCGTGTAGTACACGATATTTGGTTACAATGGAGCTGCATGTACAATCGATATCGACGCTGTTTGCATGTGTGGTGCCATGGCCCAGACGTCATTTTTTAGGCTGTAAAAATGGATCGCCAACAGTACACGGTCATAAAAAGAGTAAGTATCTTGAAGCTACTTTTTAAGAGGATTTCCTGTATTTATCTTCGTGTTTTTATACAAGAAAAACCATTTTTTAAGCTGTCCATTCGTCGTTGCATTGTGCCTGTTTAACATGACTAACGTTAGTTAGGCCTACGTGAACATACTTTGGACAGTAAACAACTAACAAAATATGAACAGATGTCACCAAAATGTATTTAGAATATAAATAAGGATAGGAAAATTCAGTTGTTAAGGTTATGGCAATTATTCAGTAGAAATTTTATGCCATATATTTTGTAATTTTTGTTTTCTCCAAAAATCTTCAGTTTGTGCACAAATTAAATAAGTAGCCTAGCGATTGTTTACTGCACTTTTCCTTAATTTTGTACCCTTCTCAGATATAAATAAACTTACATAGACAATTATTTCACAGGAAAAATGCACAATATTCATGACACAGTACATGTACTTGTAGGTCCTGCTCCCCGAGGCCTCTCTCAGACATCACTCACATCACAATCACATGAAATTATATGAGTATATGAGACTCTGCAATTTCCTTAAATACCTTTCTCTTTTGATGAGAGTTTCGTGCGAGAATATTTCTTTAATTTATTACACATTGTCAAGAATAATTGTGTGCAATTTTGAAAACAAACCAATGCCCTTTTCAATTTCAATGGTCCAGCTACTCTGAAATTATACACTATTTTCCCCATTCCCATAAATTAGAACTTCTCTGAATTTTCAAATACTTTATTCTTGGTCCATGTACTTATAAAACCTTCCTATTATTTTTTACAGCATGTTCACTGTGACATATTATTTTCCTCATTCACATAAATTAGAACTTCTCAGAAATTTCAAATACTTTATTCCATGTACTTCCATAAAACTTAACTATTATTTTTTACAGCATGTTGACTTCAATGTATCATGGTTCAGACTGAGTTCCAGCCAACAGTACCCCAACACGGCGTTGACACCACATCCAAATGCAGTAATGTAACTGTTCAAGTCATCAACAATCTTGGTATGGTTTAACGTCTTATGTTAACAGATCGTTTGAGAAGGGGTCTTCATACCAATGATGAACATTTCATTTAGTTTTAATGGTTGTTTATTACAAAAAATTAAGGTTTAGTATAATTTGTTATTTTTTGCTATAGCAGTACTGGCATTTCAGTCCAAGAGAAGGGGTGTATCTGATAACCACCTTTCCAATCCATGTCAGTTAAACAACATTTATATAAATGCAGGTTGATTCTGTTTTCTTATCAACAAAGGATCATGGTTGGGTTCATTTACACTGAAGTCATTTCACTTGTTACATGTGTAAGACCATGTACACTCATTTCTAGATTGTTTACAATTAGGTTAAACAGGTCAACAAAGTGGTTTCAATTGTGGGGGAGGGAAGTGTGTAACCACAAAAGTCAAGTTATGAAACCCAACAGACAGTTAAAATAAATATGTATTTCATTGCTTTATTAGCAATTTACAAGCATCCATACAACTCTTTGATTATTTCAATGTCTAACAATTTATGTACTAAATGGCATCTGATCTTTACAGACATTTTGCCAATCATGTGTACAACCTTGAAAATGTAAAAATCAATGTAGAATTTGTTTTCAAATTTTATACATTATTTTTTAATTATTTGCAGTATAGGTGAAAACAAAGACAGTTTATAAACATGTCACAATAAGGAGATGCTTGATTACAGTGTCACTATCATTGTCAATTTATCATTATATTTTTGTTATAAACTTAACCTGAAAGTGAAGTATATTATAAATAAAGATTAAATTTATTTTTGTACAAGACTTAATACCAAGAGATAAATGTTGGCTTCATTTAAATCTAAAATTGAAAGGTTTTTCCATAAACAAAGTAAAAAGGGCAACCAATTATCAGATTTGATCCAGTGGATATAATTACATTTAATTTTGTTTGAATTGGGAATTATTTACTTTTTGACAAAAACTCTTCTGCGGGGGGCAGTGGAAGATGGAAAGCACGGATGCAAGCTTTCTTCCAACTTTATCATGTAGTAGTTATAAGTTTGCTTTCTAATGAAAGGCTAATTAGCTGAAGGAAAGGAAAGGGGAAATATTTATATGGTCTTCCATAACCCCAAACTCCCCCAAACAATTTAACCCACACTTCCTGCTCTTTGAATTTGCAGCCAAGTTTAATCCAGTTACTATACATGTAGTCCCCTTCTATCCTAAATAAACTTTGTGACTTTATGCCCATAATAACGTTGAATAGGTTGATCTGGCTACCTACAACCCTGGCAAACTATTTTCATATGAGTGATTTTTAATGTTGATTTATCATCTAGCATGGTTTTTTTGAAAAGCATGTGTTGGGCTAGTGTCAATATTTAAAATAAAAACATTGTGTTCCAAGTCACACTTGTTAATTTCTAATTTACTGCTTAAATCTCACAACATTTCCAAGTTCAACAGCCAATATCTCAAGAACTAAATGACCTATTAGAAAACAAAAAACACAATTGAATTCCTTACATTAATAGCTTGTAATTCTTGTGAAATGAGTTACCATAAATGCTTGCCAATGGTCCAATTAGTGGCACACGAAGTAACGATTTTTACAAATTTTAAAAGGTCATATCTCATAGCTTCAATTTAATGTATAAGTTGACAAATTTGTTATTTTTTCATAATCATGAGGTCATATATGACCTTCAAACCACCTAATGTGACCTTTACTTCCTGTCCAAACAGGAAGTTCAAATTCAACACATTCTAACGCAAAATTGATGTCTTTTGAATATGAAATTGATATTGTTATTATAAAAGATGATAAACCCTTGCACAATATGATATTGACATCATCGATGATAATTTGATTGAACCGGAAGTTGACTCGAACACCGTGTGTTTGTTCTAACAAACACTTAAGCTCTAGTTATTATTATTACTGTAATACACCAATCCAGTTATTGCCATAATCCCCCTCTCACCCTCAGCAATGATGAAAACTCGGTCAAGCCACCTTCATAAAAGCCAAGCACCTTGACCGATGCAGCTGTAGTTGTCATGAAAAGAGTTGTCAGTGGAAAGGCTTAACCGAATTGGTAAATCCATGCCATTTGATCGACAGACCAGATCAGTGTATATAGCATGGATCAATAATGACATGAGAAACATTGCATCTGCATGCAGCTGCCAGAACAGCGGAAAGTGGTTTGGGGACAAATACATTTTCAACAAATTAGGCTGATAGTGATAAATGATAATGGCCCTATCTAGTCTATCAATCAAACAGCACAGATTGACCAATAAGGTTACACTATACTTGGACACTTAAATTTTGGAATAAAAAAAAAATAATAATAAATTATTTAATTTGTTTCTAACCTTTTTCACAGAGTGTCCCAGTAAAGCCGTCAAGACAAACACAGGCAAATGAAGCCGTCCCCTCAAAACATAAACCTCCATTCTGACACGGATCGCTTGCACACTCCAATACATCTGTACAAATGAACAAAAGTTGCATATTTGTTTAAACAAAGCAACATGTCACATATGATTGTCATTATTACTATTTTTTTTAATATTCATTTTACATCTGTCTTATGTAATGCTGGGATGGTTAACCGGTTCAACGGCTAAAGCTGCACAAACAGTTTAGAAATTTGCTAACCGGTTAACCGAAACCAATATTAAAAAAAAAAAAAAAAAAAAAAGATTTTGGAAGAATTTGCCATGTATTTTGTTGTTTTAGACTGTTTTAAACGGTTAGTGAACTAACCGGTAACTCCCAGCACTACCCTTATGTCCGTTGTTGATTGAAAATGTATACACAGTGATACATTATTCCATTTGCCGACTATATCTAGTTTGTGTGGCCGTCGGGTGCTGACTTTCAGTTAACCAGTTAACCAACCATGAAAGTTTTGGTTAAACGGTTAGTGAACTAACCGGTAACTCCCAGCACTACCCTTATGTCCGTTGTTGATTGAAAATGTATACACAGTGATACATTATTCCATTTGCCGACTATATCTAGTTTGTGTGGCCGTCGGGTGCTGACTTTCAGTTAACCAGTTAACCAACCATGAAAGTTTTGGTTAAACGGTTAGTGAACTAACCGGTAACTCCCAGCACTACCCTTATGTCCGCTGTTGATTGAAAATGTATACACAGTGATACATTATTCCATTTGCCGACTATATCTAGTTTGTGTGGCCGTCGGGTGCTGACTTTCAGTTAACCAGTTAACCAACCATGAAAGTTTTGGTTAAACGGTTAGTGAACTAAAATGTATACACAGTGATACATTGTTCCCCATTTGCTGACTATATCTAGTTTGTGTGGCCGTCGGGTGCTGACTTTCAGTTAACCAGTTAACCAACCATGAAAGTTTTGGTTAAACGGTTAGTGAACTAAAATGTATACACAGTGATACATTGTTCCCCATTTGCTGACTATATCTAGTTTGTGTGGCCGTCGGGTGCTGACTTTCGGTTAACCAATTAACCGACCATGAAAATTTTGGTTAAACGGTTAGTGAACTAACCGGTAACTCCCAGCACTACCCTTATGTCCGTTGTTGTTCAAAATATCTACATTCAAAGGAGATGTTAAAAACTTTTATCTCACTATGTATACTAATGGTATTCTTAAAAAAATGATCACAAATTAACATGAAACCAATATGGTGTAAAGATTATGATTCCAATATTAAACATCCCTGGAAATCTTTCTGTCCGAGGTGCTTTCATTTTAGAATAATTGTTTAGCTTATTCTGCAAATGAAGTTTTGTCTTCTGAAGATGTTAATTCCAAAATGAATACGAAAATCTGAAAACAAAAAGTGATTCACATGCCCCCTCCCCCGACCAAATTCTCCAATGAATTCTGCTTATTTGTATTTGAATGCTAATGAAGTGTTGTTCTGAACATTCACAGAAATTTCTGAATGTTTACATGTAGGTTACCTTGACATGTGTAGTTTGCATATCCTTCAATACATTGGTAGCCAGTATCACATGGGTTAGTAGGCCATTCACACTCCAAGCCATCTACACAAGAAACAACAAATAATATGACTACACTTTTGTAATGATTTCTTTTAACCCTAACCACACTCAATGAAATGACTTGCCCTCAGCAGAGAACAAAAGAACCATTGTTCTAGCTGGTGGATCTTGTTGCATTGAGCAGACAGCACACTTGTCTGTTGTTGCATTTTGTTGCATTCAGCAGAGTGTCTGTGAAATACCTGTAGGGGGTTAGGGTTATCCAGCTAGCCTGAATCCTTCACTATGACTGGTCAACAGTGCTGGGATATAAACCCATATTCAATGGTTAGTACAGGACTGGTATTTCACAGAGGCCATGGCGTTCATTGCCCTGGTCTTGGCCTGTTACAAATGTTCCCATAGACATTCTGATATTCTAATGAAAGGGCCATTTACTCAGCAAAAGTGGCCTTGCCCCTACAAGAATGAAATTCCAGGCCAGCTAGTATCCATATCCAACTCTGCTTGTCACGTTTGTTGTAATTAGCCGTTTTAAAATTGCAGCCCTGTATTTACTCATTTTGCAGTTTTAAAGCAAACAACATATAAATGATAGTTTCAGTAATATTTGTAGCTTTTCATGGTGAAAAGGATAAGTAAAGACTACATTTGTATTTACGGTGACACCATGTGAAATTCTCAAATTGAGTAGTAAATAGTTCTGAAAAGATCTGATCGTCTCCATTCTCCTGAAGACGATCAGAGCATACTGATTGAAACGTCGAGTTGTAACCTCCAGTTCTTTTCAGAATCAATTACTACTCAATTTGAGAATTTCACATGGTGTTACCGCAAAATGTCTTTACTTAAAATGATAGTTTGATGTCTCCTGTTTTTGTCCAAATGCTCACATATTTTCGTCTTCTGAACAATTCAAAGCCTTTATTTAAAGTCTTTAGAGAATTAATTTGAAAATTTGTTGACAATCAAGACTTTTTAAAGAACATTTAGTTTTTGTTAATTTTGTTTTTTTATGTATTTGGAAATGTATTCATTTTTGGCAAGACAAGTGCTATCTCTAAAATGTTACTGGCCAGCCTGGCCAGTAATTTTGAAGAAGTTCTATCAGCCTGACCGTGACGGCAAATTTATCCACCCCCTTGCAGGTGGGCGGATGCCGAGGTCCACCCCTGTTTGTGACCTTTAATCACTTGAGGGTGAAGGATTGGAGTAAAGGACTGCAAGAAAAGATATAATAAATATATACAACCCTTTGGACCAACAAAGCTAAAAGGTCATCTACCAGTTTCATACAGAACGGTCCATCCTTGTCGAATGATGTTGAAATCAGAGAACCAAGTAAGGAATGCTTGATTGGTCCGATAGGTAATGATTACTGGCACATCAATCTGTCCGCTGAATTCACGCCAGCCAGTCCTGTTGCTCCCCTGCCCGACCCCTAGGACATCCTTGCGCATCTCGGTATCAAACGATGTGATGGTGAGGGTGATGGTGACAGCGCTGGGCACTCGGATGAGGTATAAACAGTCTTCAAAGTTGTTATGAAAGTCTGGATAGTTAGGGGAAGTGATGATGCCAGAGGTATTGTGGAAGTTGTACTGACAGGTACGATCTGTGGGCACAAACCAAGAAAGGGTTTGTAAAATTAATGCCATTGGAATGATTAGTACAATACAAATTATGTACGTCAAGAAGAATGGACGAGGAACTGTAGATCTTCGCCTCGTCCATTCTTAGCATGAACCTACAGTTTTGAATCTATTATCTAACTATTTCATACAAAACTAAAGATTATTTAAAAGAGATTTTCTATTGTTACTGACGTACTGAAGAAGTGTAGATTTACAACTAGCAATCATGCAATTGATGACTTAAACTGCCTTTGGTGTGCTCGATATTAAAGTACATTATGCAGAATAATACCGTTAATAATGAACTAGGTTTTGATACTGCCTGTCCAAATTGAACTACATTGTAGCTGGTGACAAATTTTGATCACAAAGCACCATTTGTGAGCACGCAGGCCATTACAGTAAGGGGACAATTAGTGTCCTGCTTTAGGACCCTGGAAAGATTTGGATTAGATTCTCTCTGGTGCAATCTTAGGCTTTTCTATCTTCAACATTGTTAAGAAGGACTTACCACAAATAGGTTTAGCTTCAATTACAGACTCTAAAAACAAGCTTACATGAACATGTTTAGGACAGAGTAGATAATGGATACTGGACTGTCCTGGGCAGGTAGGTGTGGCAGGTAGGGACTAATTGGTCCCAGATAATTATTTGTTAATTTCAAATCTGATAATTACCAATATTGAACCTTATCTTTAACTATTATAATTTTGTCATAAATATTTTCAAAGAGAGATAAGTTGTCTGTCTGATTTTCTAGGAGAGTGTGGGTGTGGGTAACCAAAAACACTTAGTTTTTGGCCTTGTGTGTATAGGAAATAAAAACAAGCAACTACATGCAACAAAAAAGTGGGAAAGAATGTAGAATACAACCGCCACTTTTCTATCCAAATATCACAAATTTTCTTTTAAAAGATGACAGAGGAGACACAAAAGGAGAGGAAAGTGTAGTCAAGACAAAAGGATTGGAAACGATGTTTTGGGATTTTTTGAGCGATGAATGTATGCACATCCAATGAGATATTGGCCATTTTGTCATCTTGCTCTATGCTTAGATATTGATTATTGTGCACAAGTGGCAGTTGGGTTCAACATTCTTTCCAAAAAGTGACTTACTTGAATAATCAGAGCAGTGGAGCCCCATGAAGGTTGGTGGACACAGACAGACATAGCCTGGATCCAAGTAGGCATTAATACAGGTAGATCCATTCTCACATGGATTACTGGAACAATCTGAAAAAAATAAATACATAAATAAATACATAAAAAATAAATAAAAAAGGCAACACTTAATGTGTATTATTACTATTAACGTTAGACTTACAAAAAGAGTAACGTTAGTTATAATCATAATTTCGTTAATAATTTGTTCTCGAGAAGAATTGACCTGAGGTAACGACCGCCACGGAACATACAAACTCGTGGCCACGCCAAAACCTCAACCTGGCCAATGATGATGAAGACCGCGAGACGAGCTTTTAAATAAAATAATACTACTACTACTACTAGGCCCTATTAAATTATTAAATAAAATAATGCATAACGTTTGTCTGGAAACCGGACAAAAAATTATGCGCTGTACTGTATTTTCAATACATTGCTTGACTGTATCGTATGCACACACAGGCATAAGATACAAAGGCTCAACAGCGAACGTGTTGTGCATGTGAAGGCGGTACAGTTGCAGGTGCGGATCGGACGGAGTTTATCATACAGATTTAGCGCGATGCGACCTTTTTTGTGAACGACGTACGCGGGACTAAGACTGTAAGAGAACATGTGCTAATGATTATATAGCGCACATACTGGTGGAAATTTTGTAAAAACTTCGTTTTACTGATGTGGATGATTTGGAACTAAATTTGTTTGGTGGAAATACCTTTTTTGTGGAAATACCTTTTTTGTGCAAATAATGATTTTTTTGGCAAATAATGAAAAATTTAGGTGGTAGCTTTCGGTACATGCGGGCGGTGGATGCAAATCTATGACTTTCATTCTCATGGACATGGGCATGGCCATGATGGCCTAGTATTTAGTAATAATTTGTTCTCTAGAAAAAAGTAGAAGAATTGACCTCAGGTAACCACCGCCATGGAACATACAAATGTGTCCTTTCTCTCTATGTACAAACTACATGAACTAGTGGCCATGCCAAAAACTGGCCAATGATGATGATGAAGACCGCGAGACAAGCTTTTAAATAAAATAATACTAAAATTACTAGGGGCCTAGGCCCTATATTAATAAAATAATGCATAACGTTTGTCCGGAAACCGGACAAAACATTATGCACTGTAGTGTAGAGTGTAGTGTAGGCCTACTGTATTTTCAATACATTGCGTGACTGTATCGTAGAGTTAATAATTGATATAAATCACACACTAGGAAGCTGAGCGTAAATAACTTAATTAAAACTATTCTACCTTGTTGACGTTTTGTGCAAGATAATGGTTATAATTAAATGATTGCTCTCGAAAATTCCAGCTGCAACTTCGATGACTCAAATATGCCGCAAAATATTGTGTATGTACGATGCAACAACGCCCCCTATTGATCAAAATAATTTATTTCTGGTGGACTTTTTAAAAGGTTTGCACGTCGTTGTCGTGGGTCCTTTCTCTATGGTTGTTGGTTCCAAGTAGGCCTGTGCGAATAATTCGATTATTCGAATATTCGCGAATAGTTGTTGCTAATCGTACTCGTATTCGCGGTTTTTGAATTATTCGATTAATCGCGCAGGCGCGAATACCTGCAACAATTCGCGAATAAATGACCAATTGCCTTCCAAAGACATAACTTGCGGTTGTGAAGTGTTCGCTAACCACGACTACTATTCGTGAGTAATCCAGCTGGCAATTAGTCTAGGCCTGGGCGAATAGTAAAATTTACTATTCGATTAATCGCGCGGCAATTTTTCGCGAATAATCGACTATTCGCGAATAGTTGGCCAATTTATTCCCGCGGTTTATAAATACTAAAACATTAAAAACAATTGCTTTGATAGTAATTTTTGGCCTATTTGTAACATTCAGACAATAAACAAACACATACATTAAGCTCTTTAATGCCTGTTTTTTTCTTTCTTTATTTCTTGCAAAATTGTACTCGAAATAATACATTTTCGTAAGTGAAAATCCAATCGCCGTCGAGTTATTACTCTGGCAGCGTGGGAAACTTCCAGCACAATTAGCATTAACAGTGCACATTGAGCACATGCTAAGTCACGCGCAGTTACGTTCATCCCATATCAACAGAGGGAAGTCCACCTAAAGCCCATAAAATGAACGCATTGAAGAGATCTTGTTTATATTTAAGTCGCCGTTAAGAGAAATACCAATAAGTTAACGGTCCCCCCTGTTATTTCAAATCGATTAGCCTAGTCCTATACACAAAATAAAAAATAACCATGCAAGCAGTACGTGTTTATGCTCATGCAGGGGCCACTATTTAGACGTATTTCGTTGTTTACGTCCAAAGCTTCCGCAGTGTGCCCCGCACTATGCTTAAAAACCTTTGGTTCAGGCACACACGTGGTGCGTGTACCCTGAACTGATTTTGTACGACGGCCTATGCGTTTTGTGATTGACTTATGCTCACCGCAAATTACGTTATCATTATTGGACAAACTTTTCTTAGGAACCAAATGGGGCGTGGCAAACAATAACGTCATGCAATAAGTGGATCGGTGGGATTTATCATTACTCATCAGTAGACCTTACATTACCTGCAAGTGCAAAGGCAATTACACCCGCAATGCGAAAGGCAGTGACCAATAGAACCATGCTTTTCGTAGTTAATATTTATTTTCAAACAAATCGATGTGTAATAAATAAACAACATGAAACATTCAAGTTAGTGTAAATTAATCGCAGTTGTTTAATTAATTAATCATCAATTCGTCATCCCCAGCTTTTCTTCAAAAACAAAAACGTTACATGATTTTGTAGTGTTCAAATTTAATTACTATTAGCACAAGTTTATGCTACAAAAATATGAAGTAGGCCTATGTTCATTCAGCACTCTGCAAGTACCCCCTGCGGGTCACTGTTTGAGACTGCAGGATTCAAGTATTGATATTTCCCCTAGAAAAGTGGTGCAATCCCTAGTTTCCTGAAAATTGTTCCCTAGTTACGCCACTGCTCCAGTTGCTGGCAGTGATGAAGTGATTTAATCTTCATATAAATGTATTACACTGTATTACATTTATTCTTAAAGATGGACTACAACGGAATAATGATAAGTGCTGTATTGCTGTTTTCGTTCGAGAAATGTGTAATGATTACTAACATATTATTATTATTCAATAAAACTTGTTCCTTCATGCAAAAAAAAACTCAATTTGATCGGCGTTCTACGACCCAGAAAAGCCCAGTTTCACCAAAAGCCCTCAACTCATGAATAATTCATACTTCGTGTGTGACGTAGCACCCATGACGCTTTGTTACCCGCCCCACGCACAACAGTCGATCGTGTGTACTGTATGCATTTACCATACATGCAATGCGGAACAACAGCGGACAAGCGACATCTTCTAGACCGAAAAACAGCGAAAATGTCCGATAGCAGCGAATATTGGGAAGATCACAGTATAGATGAGGAAGAGGAGTTTCATATAGGCACTTCTGAGGATAGTGATGTCAGCTGTAGCGATGAGGGGAGCTCCCCAGACGAGAGAGAAGGCGAACTTAGATGACGAACAAGTCGAAGTACGTGGCGCTGAACCATACCGGTTCGAGCCACTTGCGGCGCCTGCAGTTGACCAGCCCGGTGACGGTGATCGTCAGGCCGAAGACGACGAACCAAATCCTGATGATAGACGGCTAAACACAGACTGGTAAGCCCACAAAATGATTAATGAATGAAATACTGAATGATGCTTCGTTTGATCAATTCGTTTCTGCTGTACAAAAATAGTTGTAGGCTATACTTGACAAAAACATGAACGAACATGATGGAGACCCAAGGTACATAATGTAGTAGTACATGTACATGTGTACAATTGTACATGTGTACAATACATGTACAGTGGAAATTTGGGGGTAATTACTATGTCTTGCGTTTTATGATTTGTTGGCAATATTAGCCAGTATTTATGAAGACATGATGGGAAAGTAATCACTGCTCAAAATTCAAATAAAATCATGATCTTTTACCATCATGCTTTAAGCATAATTGACATTTAATCTTTCCTTCAAATCAAAGGTTGTAGCCCCTGCACAATAAAAATGTTTGATCTGCCCATGGAAAAATGTATTCCTTCGTGATGTACCTGTCCTTGATCAGTTCATGGGGATGTATTTCAAGATCAATTTTAAGTAGTGAAACCCCAATGACAAAGTTACTAAAATTATATTTTCCAAACTTGTTTTTTTGTAATAGGTGTTCGTGTGGACATTGTGTTCTTTCAGCCTTTGCTCGCAAACTGATTATGTTGCAAAGAAGTTGAGAAGACAGAGAACATGATGTAGCAGCTGGACATAAACGTGGATGATCCCAACCAGTGCCTTACCATCCATGATTGGTTTGATGCGATCTGCCTCCACCCAGGAGTGCTTGCAACAGCGTATCTTCAGAGATGCAGTTGAAGGAACGCTTGACCAGTAAGTGATTTGAGTGTTGACTGAATGTACAAAGCCAATGTACCATCAATTTCAATTAATATTTTAGAGCAATGTCAGTTTTGAATGATCTGCATATCAAGCAGATTACTTTGATTGACCAGAATGAGCACCGGTGTTTACTTCAGAGTAACCGCACACAACTGAATATGACCTTGGTTGACCCACGTGCATCTATATATCTTATTGTACATGCATTACATGTATGTAATTGTTTACTTTTGATCATGATTGCCTTTTGGTATGGTTATAGTTTTATAGCATTTCAGTTTCACATGGTGTTAACGTAAACAATATCGATACTCCACCATGCAAATCACAAATCTTATGTTTATAATTTTGTCTGATTTTTGTTTTGTTTCAGAAAATATCGCCATGTTGCATATCGGCAAGTGGTGAGGTGGTGTTAGGTTATCTTGGCCGTTTCAACCGGGTGCCACTGCCATCATGTGTAATGGACGCAATCCGCAGGACGTTCCCAAACCCTGATGGACAGTACAAAGGATTTTCGTATCCACCACTGGATTAGGCCGATTTGCTTTGTTTTATTTTTTAAATTGGTAACATTCTTCCCTAGTTATAATGATCTGGATGGAGTTACAAATTATTTTGTGCGTTCATAAACCATGATCAATGGCAGAATCAATTACGTGTGTATTTCATTTTGTGTCTTTTCGGGGGGGGGGGGGGAGAAGTTGATTAATTTAGCACTAATGTGAAATAAACTTGTTTTATGTTGCCAACAATACACTATGGTAAAAACATTACAAATTCGGTATGGCAGAAAGATGCCAAGAACTGAAAATTTTACAAGACCTTAGTACTTTCTGAATAAATGACAAGACAAAATATGTATGTATTTGCAACCAACAATTGAGTTTATTTTGAGGTTAAAATATCAAAATTAAAAAGTTGCCTCTTGATGACGATAACAACTTAATCAAAATCCTGTACTTACTTGTTTGGAACTTGGCCATTGTTCTGTTAAACCGAACTGGAAATCCTTTGAAATTCGTTTCACACTTGCTGCTCTTTTCCCAGGAAAACACTTAAATCAGCATAACTCTACTGCTGAGCAGGTTAAGATTTTCTTGGATTAAAGCTAATTCAATTAGGTTTTTTGGCTTTGCATCACAAAAGGGAGAAGTGTGACAAAAACTAATATTGTAAATCTCATGTACTTCTGCCTATAAAACTTAAAACTTGTTCTGAGTGTACAGTGGCAATAAATTGTAAAATACAAGAATAGAATAACAATAAATGTGTACAGGCCATGTCATTCTGTCTTCAATCAAATATTAATAAAAAATATAAAAGACATGTATATAGCACCAAATCTATTTGAATAAAATGCTCCCAGGCCCTTTAAATATAATAAAATAACCTAAAGTAACAATAGCAAAGATTATAAAAGATTAAATACATGGGAGCCAGATAAAGTGATAAAAACAGGCAAATATCAGCAGGGGCGGATCCAGGAATTTTGGCATGAAGGTGAAATCCTTTCGTGTATTATTCAGGAACTTCACCCATTCCTTTGATATCGCAGGATCCCGCGGAAATTGAAAAAAAATGAGTCTCTGGATTCTTAATACTATTTCTAGTGCATCCACCAACAACACATGAAGTCGGCATTATAACTGCTGACGCATGAAAACGCATGTATAATATACACGGAAGTAACATGGCGTCTTCTGTTTACTCTCGGGTGCTCATGGGTTATACGCATGCACGGATTACCGCACGGGCAAACTGGGCACGTGCCCCGGGCCCAGGAGCCAATAGGGCCCTTGGTTTTCAAAAAAAAAAAAAAAGCATAGTACTAGTAGTATTATGCGCGTGTATGGGCCCGTGGTGAATTTGTGCCCAGGGCCTGTGCTCATGATGATCCGTCCATGGTTATACGTCATCCTTTTCGCTGGTTTACAAGTCCGCTGGTACTATATCGTGGATTTCATAGTCGATTTTCAATGGGTCTTTGTCGGGAACCAGTGCAGGGCGGGAAATTTCTAAAATCGAAGAAGCGGGGTCTAATTTTTTCGGTCAAATTGCAACAAAATTATAAAGAGAAAACAAGACCACAACAATAAATTGATACCTGAACACAACATAAACAAGGTTCGATAGTCAATTTAATGTGAGAGTTCTCGTTGTAGTCCATCTTAAGCGCTTTAGACATCAGCAAGGCTATGAACAGAACAATGACAAGACAGTTACTTAGGACAAATGAGTGCACTGTTATCATCATTAACAGTCGCTGCAGTCACAGCCATCCAGCCTGCCATGTCGGCTTCCTCAAAGGCATTACTATTTGCAAACACTACAAGTACAAAGCTTACCACCATGACTAGACAAAACGGTGTAATTGCCAGCTTAATAGGATTACTTGGGAATAGTAGT
>CM055819.1:50706743-50729833 GCA_029582265.1 Zoroaster sp. YZ-2022
GGAATTGGTACAGTGTGCCAATGCAAAGCATTCATGACTTGGCTATACAGTCTTGAATCCAACAAAAACAGTGAGGTGGAGTTTGATGGACTTAGTACACATGGCTACATGCTCTATTCATACTGGCGCTAAGTAAACATGTACATATACAATACTGAATCCACCAAAATCAAGCAAAACCAGGGGTGGATATATTGATGGATTTGGGTTTGTTAGGGTTCAATACATATCCTACCTGGACACAAAAAAGGTCAAGGAAAAAGATCAAAAGCATCATTTAGAAGTTAAAAGCTTCTATATAGTTACACATATTGGTAATCTTTATAAACAAAAACCATAAATTATCACAGGTTTTTCATGAGAGAAAACTACAAAGTCATACATGTCCAGATGGCATTCAAGAAAATCACCAATTTTGGCTATCAGAAGTAATAAAGAGTTAGATACATACCCACATCACAGATTGGTCCATCCCATCCTTCAGTACAGTTAAGGTAATAGTTTATGTGGTTAATACAGGCAGCGTTATTCTGACAAGGATTGGATGCACACAAGTCAACACCTGGGTGAAAAACAACAACTTATTTAAATAATAATAATAATAATAATAATAATAATAATAATAATAATAATAATAATAATAATAATAATAATAATAATAATAATAATAATAATAATAATAATAATAATAATAATAATAATATCAAGCCAGGTTTATGGTAACACCATGTGTTTATCTCAACCAACGTGAAGTTGAGATACAGGTTCTGAAAAGAACCGTGATACGCACAATCGTATCTCAACCTTCCGTTAGAGTGAGAAAGGTTCAAGGGAGAACCAATTTGGGCAACTCTGCTTTTCTCTCACCTGTCGCTTAAGGGTGAAATATGGTTCAGGTGAGAACCATGGGGACTTCACGTGGGTTAATATGGTTCAGGAGAACCAAGGGACTTCTACACGGGTTATTCTCAACGTTTCGATTAGCACATGCTCTAATCTCTCTTCAGGAGAATAGAAGAGGGTTTGGCCGATGCAACCTCCTTAAGTAGTATTTGCTGGGATTATGTGTGTAGAATGGGAAGTGTTCGATTGGTGCTACTGTTGTGTGATGTGTTGTGATTGGTTGTGATTGGTTGCCACCGTGGCATTGTCTTCCCCTTGTTGTGTGTGTTTCCTGCTGTGTGTGAGTTGCCCATGAGCTCGCTTGAGGCGTATCATTATTGACAGTGGGGTGTGGGTGTTGGTGGATGGTAGGATTGAATGCCAAATGTTGCTGATGAAATAGCCGATGTCCTGGGGACAGTGTCATGTTTATGAATCGAATCAACAGCCTCTCGTACAACAATGATCACCATCGGTGTACCAGTGCTTTTCCGGGCTATGATCTTTGCATCTCTGCCAGTCAATGATATGGGTCCAAATCGGTGGAGTGCCTTTGATGATCGCAGATTTGTCAACATTCCTTCCGCGCCGTGGGCCTTGTGTTTAACCTTGATTCTGGTCGAAGGTCTCTGCCGGTCTCGCCAATGTGCACACTTTCCCCACAAGTGCAAGGTGAATTCGGTAAACCCCAGCTTGACGGTTGACTCAGTGTCTGTCCTTGTGGGTGTGTAACTTCGTTTCCAACTTGTTTCGAGTCCCGGTAGTAGACCTTAATGTCGGCAAACTTTCCCTCAGGATACGCTGAATCTTGTGTGGAAGTGTATTGGCGATGCATCTGTAGCACGGCAATGTGGGTTTTTCGTTGCATCAGAGGACTCGGGAGCGCTCCTATTCGAGGAACTTAGCTTATCAGGTCTGTACCCATTGTCTCTTAACACGGCAGCAGATGTTTTCCAACTCGGATGGCAAGTGCTCTTTAACATCACTGATAGTGTGTGCCTCTTCAAGTAGGGTGCGCATTCACGAGAGGATTTCACCGGATGGTGGGTGGAACGACCGGGCATTCAGGGTAGCGGTCTGTGTGTGTGTGGTTTTCTGTAAACCCGAATGCCCAAGTGAGCCATCAACCCGTTTGGAAAATGAGTACATCAAGGAAAGGCAACCCAGTCGGATGTCCCAGTTTCCATGGTGAATTGAATGCTCGGATGTTGCTGGTTGAGGTGACCGAGGAAGTCACTCCAGTTTGTCGGAACTGTATGCCAAATGGTGATGAAAAGTATCATCTACGTGTCGAAGCCATAGTTTGGGTTTTGTATCGCGTTTGCGATCTCGAGGGCTTTCTGTTCAAATCTTCCATGCAAGATGTTTGCCAGGAACCCGGAGGATATCGGGGATCCCATTGGAGTGCCCAAAGACTGTTGATAGTAAGTCTCTCTCCATTGGAAGTATGTGGATTTCACACATAATGAAAGTAGATTCTACGATTTGATCTGGCGTTAAGGCTGGTTCGCTCCCGGGAGGCTGTCTATCATGTTCGAGTATCGACTTGGTTACGAGGATAGCCTGCCTGTCGGTACATTGGTGAATAAATGACTTGACGTCAAAACTCACTGGCAGCGTGTCGGAAGGCTGCACATTGTTCCCTTTATGATGCGTTGATAAACCCTGCTGAATTAGGCTACATGGTGGGCGTCACCCACGAGTGGGTGTAAGAGCCCTGTCAAATGTTGGGCGAGGTTATACGTGGGGAACCTCGGGATGAGACAATCGATCCGGAGCGGTCTGTCTGGTTTATGAATCTTTGGTAGGCCAAAGAATCTTGGGCATTTCGAGCTGGACGGACGGAGGTGCCTGTATAGTGCTTTGGGTAAGGCTGTGCTCGGTTTAAGGAAAGAAGTTTCTTGCACTTTCCTTTCTGCTAACAGAATCGGGTTCTTTTGAGGCGGTGTAGGTATCCGTGTCGAGGATATCCTGAACCTTCTGATAAATATTCTGAGCGGTCCATCACTACTGTGGCATTACCCTTGTCTGCCTTTAGAATGTGTATCGAAGAGTCATTACGAGGTTATTGACAGCCTGATATTCCAGTCTTGTGATATTGGATTGAGGGCTTCACGCTTTTTTTAAGATCTGGTGTATCTGAATACGGATATCGCCTGCCTTTTGTTTCTCGAGCTTTCGGATGGAAGGTTCAATAGACTGTATGAATTCTTCCACGGAATCTTTTTGGGCGGTGGCAAAATTCATTCCCAAGGCTAAGACACTGGTTTCCGTGGTGAGATAGTTGGCGTTATGGCTGAAGTTATGACGGGTTAACCTTTTCCTTCTTTTTATGTTCCCTTTGTTGGGCGTCCGTGGCAACGGTTTACCTTTGTCCTGCTGTTATTTGGAGATGTGTGGCCTCGGTCAGCGGTTAACACGGGTTGACCTTTCCTTCTTTCATGTTCCCTTTGTTGGACGCTTGTGGTAACGGCGTGCTTTTCGTCCTGCCATTGTGCGTGGATGTGAGGCGCTCAAATTACGGATTGCTTCTTTCTAGTGGATTGCAAGGTAAGCAATGAGACTTATCCGTGAGGCGGATATCTTGTCGTGAATCGGTTGTGAGCATAGTCTTACGGAGACTAGCTCTGCTTCTCTCTATTTCATCATCGGATGCGATAGGCAACAACGGGTGGAGGCAATCTGTTTTCGGAGGAGAGCTTTTACCAGCTGTATGTATGATTCGAGCAGAATTGTTATTCGGATAGGGTCTCGTGAGGAGGCCCTTCGACCACGCTTGCATCTCGGCATCTCTTCAGAAATGTCAGGTCATTGACGAGCTTACAACGCCTGGTACAAGAGCGTTGATATAACTTGACAAGCCTGTTAGTGCGCTCACCGTAGAGCCGCTCTGATATAAGTTTTGGAGGCTTTGCATGGTGGAATATCGATATCGCTTTGGGTTTGCGGTAACACCATGTGTTTATCTCAACTAACGATGAAGCTGAGATACAGGTTCTGAAAAGAACCGTGATCGCACAATCGTATCTCAACCTTCGTTAAGGAGAAAGGTTCAAGGGAGAACCACTGCAACCTGCTTTTCTCACTGTCGCTAAGTGAGAAATATGGTTCAGGGAGAACCATGGGGACTTCACGGGTTAATATGGTTCAGGGAGAACCAAGGGACTTCACGGGTTATTCTCAACGCTTCGATTAGCCTGCTCTAATCTTCTTTCAGGAGAATGAAGAGGTTTGCCGATGCAACTCCTTAAGTAGTATTTGCTGGGATTATGTGTAGAATGGGAAGTGTTCCGATTGGTGCTACTGTTGTGTGATGTGTTGTGATTGGTTGCCACCGTGGCATTGTTCTTGTTGTGTGTGTTTCCTGCTGTGTGTGAGTTGCCTGCTACCGCTGAGGCGTATCAGCTTGACAGTGGGTGTGTGGGTGTTGGTGGATGGTAGGATTGAATGCCAAATGTTGCTGATGAAATAGCCGATGTCCTGGGGGACAGTGTCATGTTTATGAATCTCAATAGCCTCTCTGATACGACGGGTGTACCAGTGCTTTTCCGGGCTATGATCTTTGCATTCTGCCAGTCAATGATATGGTCCAAATCGGTGGAGTGTTTGATGATCGCAGATTTGTCACATTCCCTCTCTGCGGTCGTGGGCCTTGTGTTCCTTGATCCTGGTCGTGGGTCTCTGCCGGTCTCGCCAATGTACACTTTCCCACAAGTGCAAGGAATCGGTAAACCCCAGCTTGACGGCTGGGATCATGTCTGTCCTTGTGGGTGTGTAACTCGTTTCCAACTTGTTTCGAGTCCGTGGTAGACCTTAATGTCGGCTTCCTCAGGATCACGCTGAATCTTGTGTGAAGTGTGGCCCGATGTGCAGCAACGGCAATGGGTTTTCGGTTTGCATCAGAGGATCGTGGAGCGTTCCTATTCGGGAGGAACTTAAGCTTATCAGGTCTGTACCCTATTGTCTCTTAACACGGCGTTAAGATGTTTCAACTCGGATGGCAAGTGCTCTTTATCACTGATAGTGTGTGCCCTTCAAGTAGGGTGCGATTCACGAGGAGATTTCACGGATGGTGGGGTGGAACGACCGGGCATTTAGGTAGCGGTCTGTGTGTGTGGGTTTTCTGTAAACCGAATGCCCAAGTGAGCCATCAACCCGCTTGGAAATGAGTACATCAAGGAAAGGCAACCGAGTCGGATGTCTCAGTTTCCATGGTGAATTGAATGCTCGGATGTTGCTGGTTGAGGTGACCGAGGAAGTCACTCAGTTTGTCGGAACCGTGCTGCCAAATGATGAAAGTATCATCTACGATCGAAGCCATAGTTTGGGTTTGTATCGCGTCGCCTCTGAGGGCTTTTCTGTTCGAAATCTTCCAGGCGAAGATGTTTGCCAGGACCGGGATATCGGGATCCCATTGGAGTGCCCAAAGACTGTTGGATAGTAAGTCTCTCTCCATTGGAAGTATGTGGATTTCACACATAATGAAAGTAGATCTACGATTTGATCTGGCGTTAGGCTGGTTCGTTCGGGAGGCGTGCTATCATGTTCGAGTATCGACTTGGTTACGAGGATAGCCTCGTCTGTCGGTACATTGGTGAATAATGACTTGATCGTCAAAACTCACCAGCGTGTCGGAAGGCTGCAATATTGTTCCCTTTATGATGTTGATAAACCCTGCTGAATTGGGTACATGGTGGGCGTCTTACCCACGAGTGGGTGTAAGAGCCCTGTCAAATGTTGGGCGAGGTTATACGTGGGGAACCTCGGGATGAGACAATCGGTCGGAGCGGTCTGTCTGGTTTATGAATCTTTGGTAGGCCAAAGAATCTTGGGCATTTCGTAGCTGGACGGACGGAGGTGCCTGTATAGTGCTTTGGGTAAGGCTGTGCTCGGTTTAAGGAAAGAAGTTTTCTGGCGACTTTCCTTTCTGCTAACGGAATCGGGTTCTTTTGAGGCGGGTGTAGGTATCCGTGTCGAGGATATCCTGAACCTTCTGATCGTATTCTGAGCGGTCCATCACTACTGTGGCATTACCCTTGTCTGCCTTTAGAATGTGTATCGAAGAGTCATTGCGGAGGTTATTGACAGCCTGATATTCCAGTCTTGTGATATTGATTTAGGGGCTTCACGTTTTTTAAGATCTGGTGTATCTGAATACGGATATCGTCTGCCTTTTGTTTCTCGAGCTTTCGGATGGAAGGTTCAATAGACTGTATGAATTCTTCCACGGGAATCTTTTTTTTCAGAACCTGTATCTCAGCTTCACGTTAGTTGAGATAAACACATGGTGTTACCGCAAACCGAAACGATATCGATATTCCACCATGCAAAGCCTCAAAACTTAAATAATAATAATAATAATAATAATAATAATAATAATAATAATAATAATAATAATAATAATAATAATAATAATAATAATAATAATAATAATAATAATAATAATAATAATAATAATAATAATAATAATAATAATAATAATAATAATAATAATAATAATAATAATAATAATAATAATAATAATAATAATAATAATAATAATAATAATAATAATAATAATAATAATAATAATAATAATAATAATAATAATAATAATAATAATAATAATAATAATAATAATAATAATAATAATAATAATAATAATAATAATAATAATAATAATAATAATAATAATAATAATAATAATAATAATAATAATAATAATAATCATAATCATAATCATAATCATAATCATAATCATAATCATAATCATAATCATAATCATAATCATAATCATAATCATAATCATAATCATAATCATAATCATAATCATAATCATAATCATAATCATCATAATCATAATCATAATCATAATCATAATCATAATCATAATCATAATCATAATCATAATAATCATAATAATCATCATCATCAACAACAACAGAAATATCAGGATTTAGCGAGAGAACTCCGCAAGCTGTGGCAAGTCAAGGTGAAGGTAATTCCTGTGGTAGTGGGAGCACTGGGTACAATTCCGAAGTCGTTGGAGAAACATCTCAAGGAGATAGGAACATCTGTTAGAGTAGAATTACTACAGAAGGTGGCACTCTTAGGGACAGCAAGGATTCTGCGAAAGACATTCGAGATCTAAGGCTACGGAACGTAGCTTGACTCGAGGTGTAACCGGCAGAAAGGAAAACAAGATCTTTCTTTTCATGCTGTGCTAATGCGAAATAGAAATAATAATAATAATAATAATAATGGTGGATTTTTATATAGCGTCATCTCCATCACTATGTAATACTCAATGCACTTTTTACATTATTATCCCTGTCATCATGCTACTTTAACATCATTCCTGGATCATTCTCAACTTCCTGGTAAGTATACAGCCCTGGCAGTCTGTTAGATGCTCATCAACTAATCAAACACGGGTAAAACTTGTAGCTTTGCACGGTGAAGAGGATAAGTAAGACTAATTGCGGTGACAGTATGTGAAATTCTCTATTGAGTAGTAATTATTTCTGAAAAGAACTGGGAGGTTACAACTCGACGTTTCGATCAGTATGCTCTGATCGTCCTCGGAAGAGTGCCGGACTCTGGGAAATGCTGCTGCTTAAGTAGGCTGCTGGAGGATCACACGATTACCATCTTGGCCCTCACAGGTCCCCATTTATACTCCTGGGTGAAGAGAAGCAACTCAGAGTTGCTGTAATAATTAACACTTATTGATTTTTGCCCTACACCGACGTTTGTTTAGGGAAAAATTGTGTCAATGCAGAAGTCATGCACACGGGAGTCTTCATAGATAGGTCAAGTGGCTATGCCATAAGAGTAGCAACCCATACTCTTTAAGGGTGATATTCACCAATATCGCACCTGGTACCCATCCATCTTTTCAGGCATTGCCAGCTATAGGAATCTGTCTTTGGTAACACTCACCGGTATCACAGTTGGTACCCATCCATCCATTCAAGCATTCACAGCTACAGGAATCTGTCTTTGGTAACACTTACCGGTATCACAGTTGGTACCCATCCATCCGGTCAAGCATTCACATCTGTCTTTGGTAACACTTACCGGTATCACAGTTGGTACCCATCCATCCATTCAAGCATTCACAGCTATAGGAATCTGTCTTTGGTACATTGTAACACTTACCGGTATCACAGTTGGTACCCATCCATCCATTCAAGCATTCACAGCTATAGGAATCTGTCTTTGGTAACACTCACCGGTATCACAGTTGGTACCCATCCATCCATTCAAGCATTCACAGCTATAGGAATCTGTCTTTGGTAACACTCACTGGTATCACAGTTGGTACCCATCCATCCGTTCAGGCATTCACAGCTATAGGAATCTGTCTTTGGTAATTACACTTACCGGTATCACAGTTGGTACCCATCCATCCGGTCAAGCATTCACAGCTATAGGAATCCACCAGGTTATTACACAATGCTCCATTCTGACAGGGATTGCTGGTACAGGGATTGCTGGTACAGGGGTTGATCTCTAGAATTTCATGAAGACAAGATCGGGTAGGAATACAGTGAGATCAGTTAGAAGTTTACCTCTGTACAATACAACATCAACAAGAATTGGATGGCGGAATGAATACTTCATGTACAAAAGTTGGTTTCTTACCCCTGATCCATACCTATTTGTTTCAACTGTAACGCACTGGTTACAGTCATGCATGTATTCACACATAATTGTAATTGCAGTGTTCATCCATTATGGGCTCTTTTTCTAAACTTTTTTTTTCACCATGAACAATTTTTTGGAGAAAGAAATGTTCAAGAAACCGTTTGTTTCTCCATGAAATTCCATTTCATATGATGCCATTATCAATAGGTTTTCTTTTAACAAGGGTGTAATTGGGCAGTTTTGAAAAATCCACATAAATTTTTCTAGGGGTATTGGGGCCGCTGTTGTGAACAGCGCTGGGGTGAAATCTATAGTTCTGAGCGTTTGCTTTGCTTTCCTTTATTGCTTAAATCTTTAAAATCCGGAGGATCACAACGTTGTGATTTGTAAAAATGCAGATAAATCACACCCTTGTTATAAAATGATTGGTTATCGATATTACTTTGACTGACCTTGTTTTAATCCATCTCAGCCCAGATCTACCCACCCCTCCCCATCTCTATAAATCACACCCTTGTTATAAAATGATTGGTTATCGATATTACTTTCCCTGACCTTGTTTTAATCCATCTCAGCCCAGATGTACCCACCCCTCCCCATCTCTATAAATCATACCCCTGTTATAAAATGATTGGTTATCGATATTACTTTCCCTGACCTTGTTTTAATCCATCTCAGCCCAGATCTACCCACCCCTCCCCATCTCTATAAATCACACCCCTGTTATAAAATGATTGGTTATCGATATTACTTTCCCTGACCTTGTTTTAATCCATCTCAGCCCAGATGTACCCACCCCTCCCCATCTCTATAAATCACACCCTTGTTATAAAATGATTGGTTATCGATATTACTTTCCCTGACCTTGTTTTAATCCATCTCAGCCCAGATGTACCCACCCCTCCCCATCTCTATAAATCACACCCTTGTTATAAAATGATTGGTTATCGATATTACTTTCCCTGACCTTGTTTTAATCCATCTCAGCCCAGATGTACCCACCCCTCCCCATCTCTATAAATCACACCCTTGTTATAAAATGATTGGTTATCGATATTACTTTCCCTGACCTTGTTTTAATCCATCTCAGCCCAGATGTACCCACCCCTCCCCATCTCTATAAATCACACCCCTGTTATAAAATGATTGGTTATCGATATTACTTTCCCTGACCTTGTTTCACAAAGACCATGATACCAAACATCCTGAGAAATTATTCCGCCTGATAAACTGCCATTTTTAAGAAAACGTGAAACATAATACAAAATTTAATTTAAAATCACAGCTGTGATTCATTTTCCACATTAAAAGGCATACAAAAACAAATGTGAATGAATTTCACTATTTTTGTTTATTAAAGACACAGCGACATAAGCTGGATGTATCTACAGACATTTTACAAATGGTGTCCTCTCTCTCTCTGTAAAGGGATGACACAACATTGGTCATTACCCGATTACAAAATTACTAACTTGACGGGACAATATCGTCACGGTCAGAGCAGACTTTCAACAGGGCATGGAAATGGGTGTCCTAGTTTAAGATGAACACAGTGACTGAAAATTACTGGCTCATTTATGCAACAGCAATGATAATATGACCTTAGCGTGTGGGGTATTATTTTCAGTCACTGAAAGTAGCACTCTGATTCCATGGCCTGTTGATCATGACGACAGTGTCCCTTCAATGTGCAGTTGGTAAAATTTCCAATCATCCTGAACAATTATTCTGTCTGAAGTCCTCTCATTTCAGAGAAGGCATCAACAAATACACACATTTACAACAAGTTGGAAACCTCTTCTACAGAAATAGAAAATATAAACATCTCAGTTATGAAAATTTTCGACTTGACTCTTATTTTGTGGTAACAGGTCACAATTATTAGCACTATTGTTGAATTACCTGTTTGGCAGTTTGTACCGTTGAAGCCATAGGAACATTGGCAGGTGTAACCATTCACTTGATCCATACAGGTGCCTCCGCTCATACATGGATTACTCAAACACTCATTCATATCTGTAAGGAACAATACACCAATTATTTCTCATAAATAAGAACTAATAAGATTTTATTCATATCATCATTATCCTGAAATAACTGAGTCCTGATTTACTGTCATATTGAATGAACAGCACTGCAGTCATTAGCTCAGTTTTGAAAAAAAAATACTTCCTACAGTTAATAATCCAGTCCCTTTCTATCCCTATACCTACTTATATGACAGATATTCTGCCAAAGTCGCATGGTAAACTCAGCAGGATCCACACCTATTAACCCATCTCAGCCCAATTGTACCCACCCTTCCCTCATCTCTATAACACCTACCTATATCACAGACATCGCCCATCCACCCAGCCATACAATCACATGTAAAGAACTCATCAGGAAGATCCATACCCATTAACCGATCTCAGCCCAGATCTACCAACCCATCCCCTATCTCTATAACACCTACCTTTATCACAGACATCTCCCATCCACCCAGCCATACAATCACATGTAAAGAACTCATCATGCAGATCCATACCATTAACCCATCTCAGCCCAATTGTACCCACCCCTCCCCATCTCTATAACACCTACCTATATCACAGACATCTCCCATCCACCCAGCCATACAATCACATGTGAAGAACTCATCATGCAGATCCATACCCATTAACCGATCTCAGCCCAGATCTACCAACCCTTCCCCTATCTCTATAATACCTACCTATATCACAGCCATCTCCCATCCACCCAGCCATACAATCACATGTGAAGAACTCAATCCGATTACTGCAGATGGCTCCATTCTGACATGGGTCACTGTTGCAAGGATTCACAGCTAAAGAAATAATTTGATTACATCTGAATTAGTTCCCAAGTTATTAAAGGCAAAATAAATGTATAAATGTGTCATTATATTTATAATAATAATAATAATGGAGGCATTTTTAAAGCGCTCTTACACGAGGTATCACAGCACTGTACATTATTACCCCTGCTCATGCATCAGGCGCATAAATCATTCCTGAAACCATCTCAGCTCCCTGGGGAGTATACAGCTCAATTGCTGCCATTTCGGCGCATATAGGGCTAATCAAACACAACAACCAACTCTGCCCTCACAGGTACCCATTTATCCCTGGGTGGAGAGAAGCAATTATGGTAAAGTGTCTTGCTCAAGGACACAAGCACCACGGTCACGGTCGGGATTCGAACCCACATTCTGACCACTCAGCCATCAGAACACAAATCTGATGCACTAAACCGCTCGGCCATGGCACTCCATTATCACCCCTACACTAAACTGGAATAAACAACAGGAATCTGCCCATAGTATTAGCCAACAATATCTTTGGTTTTTTTAAACTTTTTTTTAATAGATGTAAATAAACACATACAAAATTATTGTAAGCTTAACATATTGGCACCCTAATTTCAAACACAATTTAGTTGCCCTGATACACTGAATCTACCCCCGGGTAGAGGGGAATCGGTGGAGGGGAGGAGCTCTTGTTTTGTACCATGAGTGCAGTTGATTCCTTGCCATCCTCTTACACACTGGCAGGTATATGATGTCAGCTGGTTGATACATGTACATGTACCGTTGTTATCACATGGGGAGAGTTTACATGGATTCATGGCTGCAAAAAGAAGATTGAATAATTATTCCGTTGTTATCACATGGGGAGAGTTTACATGGATTCATGGCTGCAAAAAGAAGATTGAATAATTATTCCATTGTTATCACATGGGGAGAGTTTACATGGATTCATGGCTGCAAAAAGATTGAATAATTATTCCGTTGTTATCACATGGGGAGAGTTTACATGGATTCATGGCTGCAAAAAGAAGATTGAATAATTATTCCGTTGTTATCACATGGGGAGAGTTTACATGGATTCATGGCTGCAAAAAGAAGATTGAATAATTATTCCGTTGTTATCACATGGGGAGAGTTTACATGGATTCATGGCTGCAAAAAGAAGATTGAATAATTATTCCGTTGTTATCACATGGGGAGAGTTTACATGGATTCATGGCTGCAAAAAGAAGATTGAATAATTATTCCGTTGTTATCACATGGGGAGAGTTTACATGGATTCATGGCTGCAAAAAGAAGATTGAATAATTATTCATAAATGCAACAAGACAATCTTATTGGATGAAACGTGATCATGTGGGAGTGTATTGCTGGTAAAGATGGGCTGTCTATGCATTATTGGCAATAATAACCAACCAGCAAGTATGTACGTAGGAGCCAAGTATGTACGTAGGAGCCAAGTATGTACGTAGGAGCCAAGTATGTACGTAGGAGCCAAGTATGTACGTAGGAGCCAAGTATGTACGTAGGAGCCAAGTATGTACGTAGGAGCCAAGTATGTACGTAGGAGCCAAGTATGCAAGTATCCGCTACGCTGGAATGAACCAATCAAAGTCTGCAAGTTTTGTATTCATGTCAAGCGGACTCAAATGTTGGATTTGTCAGATTCTTTCTGGCTCTTTTTGAATACAAATAGCACTGGATATTAAACAATTTTGAAAACGAAATGAAGGTGCACTGGGCATTTATGGCCAGGGACGATAAAGGACCCAGCCTTCCATTCGGTCCTTTATTGCCCATGGCCACGGCCCCTTGGTCTTTATCCTGAAAAGACTGCACGACAAACTTTTATTCTCTTATTAAGACTCAAGACTTATTAAGACTCAAGACAAGTTTGGTGGCAGGACGAGTCTAGCCTCATACGCTGTTAAATGGAAGGTTGGAAAAACTGAATTTATGGTCGGTCCTGTCAAAAATGCATTTGGGCACTTAATTACTTTGTTAATGTTAAAGTCATTGTACACTGTATTATAATGTTGGCAAAACAGCTACTTAAATTGTAAGAGTATTCTTTGAATCAAGATGTACATTAAAAAACCAACCAAAGTTTCAGATTTATTACATTGTGTCGTTATTCAGAAAACTGTTTTATTTTTTTGAGAATACCAATGATGTACAGGAACTTTATAATTAAAACCAAGCTTTTGATTATTATTTTGTGAAATATCTAACTTTTTTAAATATTTTAACTTTCTGAAGTTTTTAAGAGGGATTTGAGGACATTATTTTCCAGTGGTCAATACTTACAGGTTTCACAATTGACACCAGTGAATCCAATAGGACACAGGCATTCATATTGGTTGGAATAGTTGATGCATGTACAGTACCTCCATTAATACACGGACTGCTAATGCACTCATTGATATCTGAGGAATTGAAGAAACAAACAGGGCCCAATGTCATGGCATTGCTTAAAGTGAGGGTACAACTGATTGTGACTGACACAGGCAGTACATCTGATTGTGACTGACACAGGCAGTACATCTGATTGTGACTGACACAGGCAGTACATATGATTGTGACTGACACAGGCAGTACATATGATTGTGACCGACACAGGCAGTACATATGATTGTGACTGACACAGGCAGTACATATGATTGTGACTGACACAGGCAGTACATCTGATTGTGACTGACACAGGCAGTACATACATGTATGATTGTGTTGATTTGGGCAGTACATATGATTGTGACTGACACAGGCAGTACATCTGATTGTGACTGACACAGGCAGTACATATGATTGTGACTGACACAGGCAGTACATCTGATTGTGACTGACACAGGCAGTACATATGATTGTGACTGACACAGGCAGTACATCTGATTGTGACTGACACAGGCAGTACATCTGATTGTGACCGACACAGGCAGTACATATGATTGTGACTGACACAGGCAGTACATCTGATTGTGACTGACACAGGCAGTACATATGATTGTGACCGACACAGGCAGTACATCTGATTGTGACCGACACAGGCAGTACATATGATTGTGACTGACACAGGCAGTACATATGATTGTGACTGACACAGGCAGTACATCTGATTGTGACCGACACAGGCAGTACATCTGATTGTGACCGACACAGGCAGTACATATGATTGTGACTGACACAGGCAGTACATATGATTGTGACTGACACAGGCAGTACATATGATTGTGACCGACACAGGCAGTACATCTGATTGTGACCGACACAGGCAGTACATCTGATTGTGACCGACACAGGCAGTACATATGATTGTGACTGACACAGGCAGTACATCTGATTGTGACCGACACAGGCAGTACATCTGATTGTGACCGACACAGGCAGTACATATGATTGTGACTGACACAGGCAGTACATATGATTGTGACTGACGCAGGCAGTACATATGATTGTGACTGACACAGGCAGTACATATGATTGTGACTGACACAGACAGTACATCTGATTGTGACTACACAGGCAGTACATATGATTGTGACTGACACAGGCAAATATATTGTCGACACAGGCAGTACATATGATTTTTCATTCATGCAGTACATATGATTGTGAGCCGAGTACATATGATTGTGACTCACAGGCAGTACATATGATTGTGATACACAGGCAGTACATATGATTGTGACTCACAGGCAGTACTTCTGTGATGCGTTACATCTGATTGTGACTGACGCAGGCAGTACATCTGATTGTGACTGACACAGACAGTACATCTGAATTTGACTGACACAGGCAGTACATATGCTTGTGAGTGACACAGGCAATGACGCGAGTACATCTGATTGTGACTTGACACAGGCAGCTTCTCGATATCGTGAATCGAATAAAAAGTGTCCTTCGATATTGACATCACATGCATTAGTCTACACTGTGTCAATACATAATAGACGAGAATTAATCAACTATAAATGTAGCAAAATGTAAATGTTTGACGCAGCTTAAAGCAAAATCCAAGCTGCCTATAAATATGGCGTCTATTAAAAATTATCTACAGCAGAGGTCAAAATGAACACTAGTCCATTTGTCCGAGGCTAGTGGTTTTTAGTAGCAGGACTACTAGCTGCTGGGGTTTGGGTAGTCCGATGGGCTAGTGAAAAAAATTATATAAAAAATTTAATTATACTTCAAGTATGCAAGTACAAAATACGGTTTAAATCAGTCGGTTTAAATCTTTGGAAAGTATTATTACACCAACCTAACATTCACAAACCAACAAGAAATCCTTACTTGAAGACAAGGGCTGAATCTAGGGTTGTATAGGGGGGCAGGGGTGGAACACTGCAAAATGAGGGAACATGTGACCCCTCCACTCCCTACTAGGGGTGGACGATATCACGATAATATCGTAACGATACGATATTCAATAAAATATCAGCTAAATCGGTTATGGTTTTGAAAATATCGAAATATTGACGACATTCCAAAATTATCGCCAATATTCCAAAAATATAGCCGATATCAAATTTATATCGCTCTTTTTAGTTAAACTATCGCCGGAGTGATAAATTGTCTCCAAATATCATGTCATGGTGATATCAACGAAGTTACGGTATCGTGAAGAGCGTTTTTTTTGTGCGTGGTCTTTTTTTTTGCGTTACTACTGGTTGGCACGTGGGCCTTAACTAAAGGCTAGTCCCAGGATCACGTGGTACACTCTCCTGGTATAACCGCGATGGTGTACATTGAGAGATTGTTAACATTCATACTGGTTGTTATGATGCGGCACCGCTCATGTTCCTACTACTTGTGTTGTGCTAACTACTGGTTGGCATGTGGGCCTTAACTAAAGGCTAGTCCCAGGATCACGTGGTACACTCTCCTGGTATAACCGCGATGGTGTACATTGAGAGATTGTTAACATTCATACTGGTTGTTATGATGCGGCACCGCTCATGTTCCTACTACTTGTGTTGTGCGTTACTACTGGTTGGCACGTGGGCCTTAACTAAAGGCTAGTCCCAGGATCACGTGGTACACTCTCCTGGTATAACCGCGATGGTGTACATTGAGAGATTGTTAACATTCATACTGGTTGTTATGATGCGGCACCGCTCATGTTCCTACTACTTGTGTTGTGCTAACTACTGGTTGGCATGTGGGCCTTAACTAAAGGCTAGTCCCAGGATCACGTGGTACACTCTCCTGGTATAACCGCGATGGTGTACATTGAGAGATTGTTCACATTCAGCAAATGTTGGATAACAGGATAAAAGCATGGATGATGACCGCTGAACTGTGCGATCAATCAATGGCTGGTTCATTATCAGCTCTGAGATATGGAGGGCTGTAGGCACTTATAAACCACAGGTTTGTTTATGAACGTCACGGCAAGTTTTTTATGAAATTTTTGTCGCACCAAGCGGCAAAAATCTAAGAACTCAGCTCGTTTTGGAGCGACTGTTTGGAGTAACTGTTTATTACCTAAGCAACTTCCTTGTAGAACTTGCATGTAAAAGTAGTTATTTCGGTGTCTAATGTCGTTAATGTACGATACATACATTTTTTTCATGTATTTAAAAGATCTGCGTATTGAGACGATAATATCATATATTGCCGATATCATGTCGGTCGATAATTGACTATCAAAAAAATGAATATCATCACCCCTACTCCCTACCTCTGATGCTTGGAGCAATTACCTACCAGTTTCACATCTTGTTCCCGAGTAGCCTGGCAGACAGACACATTTAAAAGCATTGCTGCCTTCATAACATGAACCTCCATTCAAACAAGGCTGACTAACACACTCCATGGATTCTGTAACAAGAATTAACCATTAACAACTGTTATATCCAATAATAATGTGTGACACATACAAAAACAAGGAAGTAAAAGTTTGTCCCGTAGTCTTTACCACAGAATAAAGACCGAGGGATCGTGGCCACGGGCAATAAAGGACCAACCCTGAGGTCTTTATCCTGCAGAAAAGACCAAGTGTTGAATTTTGTTTTCCCATTCATAAATGCCCATCTTGACTTCGCTTTCAAAATTTCAATATTCAGTCATTTGTATTGAAAAAATGAGCCAGAGAGCAACTGACAAATGCACAGAGAACGGAAGTTCCAGTTCAGCCAGTGCGTGCATTTGGAAATATTCTTTCAAACTTCTGCATGTGTATTACACATAAATCAGGGTGTCCATTTGTAAACTGGGCGTCCAAAGACACCTATTTGTGTTAGCTAAAACTTATGATGATGGTATGGATAGACAGCCATTTGTGTTGCTGGCTAACACTTATGATGATGGTATGGATAGACACCCATTTGTGTTGCTGGCTAACACTTATGATGATGGTATGGATAGACACCTATTTGTGTTGCTGGCTAACACTTATGATGATGGTATGGATAGACAGCCATTTGTGTTGCTGGCTTACACTTACATTGTATGATGATGGTATGGATAGACACCTATTTGTGTTGCTGGCTAACACTTATGATGATGGTATGGATAGACACCCATTTGTGTTGCTGGCTAACACTTATGATGATGGTATGGATAGACACCTATTTGTGTTGCTGGCTAACACTTATGATGATGGTATGGATAGACACCCATTTGTGTTGCTGGCTAACACTTATGATGATGGTATGGATAGACACCTATTTGTGTTGCTGGCTAACACTTATGATGATGGTATGGATAGACAGCCATTTTGTGTTGCTGTACACTTATGATGATGGTATGGATAGACACCTATTTGTGTTGCTGTAGCTAACACTTATCATGATGGTATGGATAGAACACCCATTTGTGTGCTGGCTAACACTTATGATGATGGTATGGATAGACACCCATTTGTGTTGCTGGCTAACACTTATGATGATGGCATGGATAGACACCCATTTGTGTTGCTGGCTAACACTTATGATGATGGTATGGATAGACACCCATTTGTGTTGCTGGCTTACACTTATGATGATGGTATGGATAGACACCCATTTGTGTTGCTGGCTAACACTTATGATGATGGTATGGATAGACACCCATTTGTGTTGCTGGCTTACACTTATGATGATGGTATGGATAGACACCCATTTGTGTTGCTGGCTAACACTTATGATGATGGTATGGATAGACACCCATTTGTGTTGCTGGCTAACACTTATGATGATGGCATGGATAGACACCCATTTGTGTTGCTGGCTAACACTTATGATGATGGTATGGATAGACACACATTTGTGTTGCTGGCTATAACACTTATGATGATGGTATGGATAGACACCCATTTGTGTTGCTGGCTAACACTTATGATGATGGTATGGATAGACACCCATTTGTGTTGCTGGCTAACACTTATGATGATGGTATGGATAGACACCCATTTGTGTTGCTGGCTAACACTTATGATGATGGTATGGATAGACACCCATTTGTGTTGCTGGCTTACACTTATGATGATGGTATGGATAGACACCCATTTGTGTTGCTGGCTAACACTTATGATGATGGTATGGATAGACACCCATTTGTGTTGCTGGCTAACACTTATGATGATGGTATGGATAGACACCTATTTGTGTTGCTGGCTAACACTTATGATGATGGTATGGATAGACACCCATTTGTGTTGCTGGCTAACACTTATCATGATGGTATGGATAGACACCCATTTGTGTTGCTGGCTAACACTTATGATGATGGTATGGATAGACACCTATTTGTGTTGCTGGCTAACACTTATGATGATGGTATGGATAGACACCCATTTGTGTTGCTGGCTATAACACTTATGATGATGGTATGGATAGACACCCATTTGTGTTGCTGGCTAACACTTATGATGATGGTATGGATAGACACCCATTTGTGTTGCTGGCTTACACTTATGATGATGGTATGGATAGACACCCATTTGTGTTGCTGGCTAACACTTATGATGATGGTATGGATAGACACCCATTTGTGTTGCTGGCTAACACTTATGATGATGGTATGGATAGACACCCATTTGTGTTGCTGGCTAACACTTATGATGATGGTATGGATAGACACCCATTTGTGTTGCTGGCTAACACTTATGATGATGGTATGGATAGACACCCATTTGTGTTGCTGGCTAACACTTATGATGATGGTATGGATAGACACCCATTTGTGTTGCTGGCTAACACTTATGATGATGGTATGGATAGACACCTATTTGTGTTGCTGGCTAACACTTATGATGATGGTATGGATAGACACCCATTTGTGTTGCTGGCTAACACTTATCATGATGGTATGGATAGACACCCATTTGTGTTGATGGCTAACACTTATGATGATGGTATGGATAGACACCTATTTGTGTTGCTGGCTTACACTTATGATGATGGTATGGATAGACACCCATTTGTGTTGCTGGCTAACACTTATGATGATGGTATGGATAGACACCTATTTGTGTTGCTGGCTAACACTTATCATGATGGTATGGATAGACACCCATTTGTGTTGCTGGCTAACACTTATCATGATGGTATGGATAGACACCCATTTGTGTTGCTGGCTAACACTTATCATGATGGTATGGATAGACACCCATTTGTGTTGCTGGCTAACACTTATGATGATGGTATGGATAGACACCTATTTGTGTTGCTGGCTAACACTTATGATGATGGTATGGATAGACACCCATTTGTGTTGCTGGCTAACACTTATCATGATGGATAGACACTTGTTGTGTTACTAATGCACTTATGATGATAGTATGGATAGACACCCATTTGTGTTGCTGGCTAACACTTTATGATGATGGTATGGATAGATGATACAAACCAATTTCACACTGCAGTCCTCCAGCCTACAGAACATGAACAGTTGAAATAATTATACTGGTTGTTACAGGTGCCTCCCGTTTGAGACATGGAGTGTTGATACAAGCATCAACAGCTAGGAAGATAAGAAGGCAATGTAATAATCAATTCTGAAACAACTCATTTAATTTCACTCTTCACTGATAAATCTTAACTATTTCGTATCCGATTTGTTTTCTTCAGAAAAGTGTCAATCTCCCACGGAAACATCCGATGTTGTTGCTAGTCAGTTACAGCACAATTTGTAATGGACAGTTCATGTCTATGGCAGTACACTACAATGCCAATGTTCTACATGTTATAATCTCCATTGTCAAAACCTAGTTCTCACAGACACACAAACTGAGTGTGTCATTTTGATCTGTAAAAGCCAACAAACCAGGGACAAATTTCATAGAGCTGATAAGCAGAAAATTATTCTAAGCAAATATTGCTAAGCAATATAAAACAGACTACCAGCTAAAATAATACAGTTTGTAAGAAAGTTTGGCTGGTAAGCAAAGAAATCTACTAAGCAAATGTTTCTGGTAAGCAATTTTGTCTGCTTAGCAACTCTATGTAATTTGCCCCTGGTAAAATAACATCCATGATTATCAATTGCAATGGAAAACCTCCACTTTGTACAGTTACTCATACAGGGTTGTCCCTGGTAAAATAACATCCATGATTATCAATTGCAATGGAAAACCTCCACTTTGTACAGTTACTCATACAGGGTTGTCCCTGGTAAAATAACATCCATGATTATCAATTGCAATGGAAAACGTCCACTTTGTACAGTTACTCATACAGGGTTGTCCCTGGTAAAATAACATCCATGATTATCAATTGCAATGGAAAACCTCCACTTTGTACAGTTACTCATACAGGGATGTCCCTGGTAAAATAACATCCATGATTATCAATTGCAATGGAAAACCTCCACTTTGTAAAATAACATCCATGATTATCAATTGCAATGGATTCAATCAAATTAGTTTGAAATCTGGCTTCTACCATGTTGCAAACAGCTTCTATTAGTTTGAAATCTGGCTATATCTAGCGATACTGACCATGAAAGTTTTGGTTAAACGGTTAGTGAACTAAAATGTATACACAGTGATACATTGTTCCATTTGCCCACTATATCTAGTTTGTGTGGCCGTCAGGTGCTGACTTTCAGTTAACCAGTTAACCGACCATGAAAGTTTTGGTTAAACGGTTAGTGAACTAAAATGTATACACAGTGATACATTATTCCATTTGCTGACTATATCTAGTTTGTGTGGCCCGTCGGGTGCTGACTTTCAGTTAACCAGTTAACCAACCATGAAAGTTTTTGGTTAAACGGTTCAGTGAACTAAAATGTATACACAGATGATACATTGTTCCATTTGCTGACTATATCTAGTTTGTGTGGCTGTCAGGTGCTGACTTTCAGTTAACCAGTTAACTGACCTGCATGAAAGTTTTGGTTAAACGGTTGAAGTGAACTAAAATGTATACTTTACAGTGATACATTATTCCATTTGCCTTGACAGCTATATCTGGTTGCGTGGCCGTCGGGTGCTGACTTTCAGTTAACCAGTTAACCGATCATGAAAGTTTTGGTTAAACGGTTAGTGAACTAAAATGTATACACAGTGATACATTGTTCCCCATTTGCTGACTATATCTAGTGTGTGTGGCCGTCGGGTGCTGACTTTGAAAGTTAACAATTAACCGACCATGAAAATTTTTGGTTAAACAGTTAGTGAACTAACCGGTAACTCCCAGCACTACCCTTATGTCCGTTGTTGTTCAAAATATCTACATTCAAAGGAGATGTTAAAAAATTTTATCTCACTATGTATACTAATGGTATTCTAAAAATAAATGATCACAAATTAATATGAAACCAATATGGTGTAAAGATTATGATTCCAATATTAAACATCCCTGGAAATCTTTCTGTCCGAGGTGCTTTCATTTTAGAATAATTGTTTAGCTTATTCTGCAAATGAAGTTTTGTCTTCTGAAGATGGCTTATAATTCCAAAATGAATACGAAAATCTGAAAACGAAGAAGTGGATTCACATGCCCCCTCCCGACCAAATTCTCCAATGAATTCTGCTTATTTGTATTTGAATACTAATGAAGTGTTGTTCCTGAACATTCCACAGAAATTTCTGAATGTTTACATGTAGGTTACCTTGACATGTGTAGTTTGCATATCCTTCAACTACATTGGTAGCCAGTATCACATGGGTTATTAGGCCATTCACACTCCAAACCATCTACACAAGAAACAATAAATAATATGACTACACTTTTTGTAATGATTTCTTTTAACCCTAACCATGCTCAATGAAAAGCCTTGCCCTCAGCAGAGAACAAAGAACCATTGTTCTAGCTGGTGGATCTTGTTGCATTGAGCAGACAGCACCACCTCTGTTTGTTGCATTTTGTTGCATTCATCCAGGAGTGTGTGAAATGTCTGTAGAAGTTAGGGAGTTATCCAGCTAAACCTGAATCCTTCACGCTGACTGGTCAACAAGTGCTGGGATATAAACCCATATTCAATGGTTAGTACAGGACTGATATTTCACAGAAGGCCATAGCGTTCATTGCCCTGGTCTTGGCCTGTTACAAATGTTCCCATAGATATTCTGATATTCTAATGAAAGAGACCATTTACTCAGCAAAAGTGGCCTTGCCCCTACAAGATATGAAATTCCAGGCCAGCTAGTATCCTCTGCTTATCACGTTTGTTGTAATTAGCCGTTTTAAAATTGCAGCCCTGTATTTTACGCATTTGCAGTTTAAAAATAAATGATAGTTCAGTAATATTTGCCCAGCTTTTCATTGTGAAAAGGATAAAGTAAAGACTACATATGTATTTACGGTGACACCATGTGAAATTCTCAAATTGGAGTAAAAGTTCGAAA
>CM055819.1:50730333-50771678 GCA_029582265.1 Zoroaster sp. YZ-2022
TTGAAAAAAAAGCTAAACAACACGTCTTTGAATTTGACAATTTGTTGGCTTCCGGAGATCACCGGAAATATCCTTAAAATAAGTTGCTAAAAAGACACTTTATTGTAACATCTGAATGTTATATTTACCGTAAGTCAGCTTCGGATTCGCCAAATTCGACGATCAAAATACTCGGTGGAAAAATCGCTATTAAAGACAATGAACTGCGCAATATAAAAAGCCCGCGAAAAGTAGTGCGCATACGTTTTGTGTTTATTCGTTTGCTACAGATTTCTACCCTCCAATTATGTATGCTGGTCGCGAGCAGGCCGAGCGGCAAAAGACATTGTACACAAGGGGATTATCGCGGTCGTAAAACTGGTAAGCGTAGCGGGCGGCCGTAACGTATTTTCAATGGGCCACTCCGAAGTGCTAATTGGTTATGAGGTAAGAGGCTGTAGTTCTCCTCGATAATCGGATTAAACGATTAGCGCTGGCTTGGAAGTTTTACGACCGCGGCAAAAGACATTGAACCTTTAATAATAAATAATAATGTATAGATTTATATAGCGCACGTATCCACCAACTAAGTGGCGCTCAAGGCGCATTATATTATTATCCCTGCTCATAAGGCTCATAAGGCTCATAAATCATTCCTGAAACCATCTCAGCTCCCTGGGGAGTATACAGCTCAATTGCTGCCATTTCTAGCGCATAGAGAGCAAACCATCTCTGCCTTCACAGGTACCCATTTAACCCCTGGGTGGAGAGAAGCAATTATGGTTAAGTGTCTTGCTCAAGGACACAGGTGTCACGGCCGGGGCCTGAGACCCACACTCTGCTGCTGGCAACACCAGAACTTGAGTTCAGTGCGCTAGACCACTCGGCCACGACAATCCACTTTTCGTGCATTATACAACACACGGGACCTACGGCTTTACGTCCCATCCGAAGGACGAAGCAATTATGGTTAAGTACCTTGCTCAAGGATACAAGTGTCACGACCGGGGCTCGAACCCACACCCTGCTGCTGGCAACACCAGAACTTGAGTTCGGTGCGCTAGACCGCTCGGCCACGACACTCCTTTGATATGCCTTCGTTGTGACTCCTTCTGTTTTCTTCCTCCATGATATAACCGACAGGGTTGTATATTCCCCCGGTTACACACAATCAGTTCGAAAAATTGTGAAAACTTGAAATATTAGTCCTGGATTGAGAGCATAATTTCAACCGATCCGTACACCCGAAAATGTGGCTTGTTTCGGTAATTGTCGGAACTGTGTTCGGATGTATTTGGTATGAATGTGACTTCCAAATATGAGCAATGTAGGAGTCCAGGATCACCTTTTGATTCATCCATCATCGCCCGAGCTTGCAAAACAGCCAATTCAATTTGGTGCCTTGAGAACTTTCGCTCGATTTCAACAAGCTGCACGGCAAGAGTTAAGAATTGAACCATTTCCAAGCAGTACTAGTAGCACTTTCCCCGTTTTGTATTGCACTCATACTAGTTTCCATGTTTGTGTGGGTATATGTAACGCTGTGGTATTTCAGGATTTATTACTGGTTCCTGTGACAGGCCCATTGAGCAATGGTCGAACCATTGAGATGATAGTTTGTTCAATGCTTGAGTGTACCCAAACTGGCCCTATTAAGGGATTACTGCCTACTGGGCAGGGAGGATTAATGAAGGATAAGGATAAGCAGTGGCAGTGTCATTGATGTTCCATACTACAGTAGCTGCTTTGTAGGTATTAGGACCGTCAATTATCACTTCTTTTGAATTGTCTGCTTCCAGAAGCGGTTCCACATGGAAAGGACTATTTTGGCAAATAGTTGAACAATTTGCCCAATGGGCACTATAAGGACGGGATGCCTAAACATGTGTTCAGTTTTGTAACAGAGCTGTTAACCAACGATATCTGTTGAGTCAATTTTTCTGATAAGCAATTTTTTTTCTGCTTCAAAGCAGCTCTATGAAATTTGTCCCTTGGTTCAACACATGATACATACTTGTATAACAGAGGTCACCGATGTATTCATCAGGACATGTACATGATACATACTTGTATAACAGAGGTCACTGATGTATTCATCAGGACATGTACATGATACATACTTGTATAACAGAGGTCACCGATGTATTCATCAGGACATGTACATGATACATACTTGTATAACAGAGGTCACTGATGTATTCATCAGGACATGTACATGATACATACTTGTATAACAGAGGTCACCGATGTATTCATCAGGACATGTACATGATACATACTTGTATAACAGAGGTCACTGATGTATTCATCAGGACATGTACATGATACATACTTGTATAACAGAGGTCACCGATGTATTCATCAGGACATGTACATGATACATACTTGTATAACAGAGGTCACTGATGTATTCATCAGGACATGTACATGATACATACTTGTATAACAGAGGTCACTGATGTATTCATCAGGACATGTACATGATACATACTTGTATAACAGAGGTCACTGATGTATTCATCAGGACATGTACATGATACATACTTGTATAACAGAGGTCACTGATGTATTCATCAGGACATGTACATGATACATACTTGTATAACAGAGGTCACTGATGTATTCATCAGGACATGTACATGATACATACTTGTATAACAGAGGTCACCGATGTATTCATCAGGACATGTACATGATACATACTTGTATAACAGAGGTCACTGATGTATTCATCAGGACATGTACATGATACATACTTGTATAACAGAGGTCACTGATGTATTCATCAGGACATGTACATGATACATACTTGTATAACAGAGGTCACTGATGTATTCATCAGGACATGTACATGATACATACTTGTATAACAGAGGTCACTGATGTATTCATCAGGACATGCACATGATACATACTTGTATAACAGAGGTCACTGATGTATTCATCAGGACATGTACATGATACATACTTGTATAACAGAGGTCACTGATGTATTCATCAGGACATGTACATGATACATACTTGTATAACAGAGGTCACCGATGTATTCATCAGGACATGTACATGATACATACTTGTATAACAGAGGTCACTGATGTATTCATCAGGACATGTACATGATACATACTTGTATAACAGAGGTCACTGATGTATTCATCAGGACATGTACATGATACATACTTGTATAACAGAGGTCACTGATGTATTCATCAGGACATGTACATGATACATACTTGTATAACAGAGGTCACTGATGTATTCATCAGGACATGTACATGATACATACTTGTATAACAGAGGTCACCGATGTATTCATCAGGACATGTACATGATACATACTTGTATAACAGAGGTCACTGATGTATTCATCAGGACATGTACATGATACATATGCTTGTATAACAGAGGTCACCATGTATTCATCAGGACATGTACATGATACATACTTGTATAACAGAGGTCACTGATGTATTCATCAGGACATGTACATGATACATACTTGTATAACAGAGGTCACCGATGTATTCATCAGGACATGTACATGATACATACTTGTATAACAGAGGTCACTGATGTATTCATCAGGACATGTACATGATACATACTTGTATAACAGAGGTCACTGATGTATTCATCAGGACATGTACATGATACATACTTGTATAACAGAGGTCACCGATGTATTCATCAGGACATGTACAGGAGAATGAGTTGAAGAGATTCTTACACGTGCCTCCGTTGATACACGGATTAGATTGACACTCGTCAACATCTGCAAAGCAAACGGGTGTAATCAGGAAATTAAGGTGATGACAACAAACCAAATCAGGTGCCCTAGGGTACAGAGCTGTAGACTCGATTTGGTGACTCCAACTCAAGTGGGAGTCGTGGTGACCACCGATTAAACGATCCGTGTCGATTAAACAACACGGATTATCCAAAGTTTTTTAAAGATTATCATGATTAAGAGTAAAAGTAATTTTGCCAACAAACATTATATTCCCTAAAATTACTTCTCTTGTGCTTTTTTAATGAGCATAAAACAGAAAAGGAAATGATGAAAAATAAGAGGATTATAAATCATAAGAAAATACTATTAAACTTGATAATCTCATATTCTCATTTGTAAAAGAAAAAAATCCTTGAGTTCTTACCAAGGTGACAGAACTGGCCTTCATATCCCGGTGGACAAACACATACGTATCCCTGCTGGTCGTTATCTAGACAAGTTGCCTCATTCAGACATTGATGGCCCTCACACGGGTCAGTGACTAAGGTTAACAGAAAAGAAGCGGGTTTAACTGCTGGACATAGGATTTGATCATTCATACATATCCAAATGGGGTGCCATGGTCATGTATCGGACTTGTGTTCTGATGGCTGGGTCGTCAGAATGTGGGTTTGAACCCTGTGCCCTTGAGCAAGACGCTTTAGCATAATTGTTTCTCTTCACCCAAGAGTACTTGGGTACCTGTTAGGATTGAGGTTGATATTTTATTTTCGAAAAGCATTTGAAGCACTATGGTTCTTTGTGGGTGTATACTCCCCAGGGAGCTGAAAATGATTACAGGAATGATATTGGTCCAGTGACCAGGGATAATAATGTAAAGCACATTATATTCAAATGAAATATTATTTTTTTAATTAAATGAACAAATTCAAATGTAAACCTTACTTTGTGTAAAGCTGATGATGAAAACTATTTGTCCAAAAATAGATTTCCCATTTTATTTAAAATATCCAGCATAGATTTCTGCTAAAATATGTATCAGTATAAAATTTAATTTCATATGCCCTTTAATCCAGCCATATGAGAGACAAAATGTAAATAAAAAACGATGAAATATTCGCAAAACATTTGACATTTTATCAGCCTGTATATTTAATAGAAGTTTGTGGCTTACCTATTTCACAGTAGTCACCATGGTAACCCTTGTTACAACTGCACAACACAACTTGCTGTCCTGTCATGACGCACACGCCGTTGTTATTACACAAGCTACTGTCACATGTCTTGGATGTTGCTGTATACAAATTCATTTCAAATAATCACAATAAACTAATTGCCAAAAATTTAAGTGGGGTTTTGAAAATGTGAAATATTTATCTGAAATGTTTATCTGATTGCTATATGCCGATGTCTCTGGTTCAATAAACAGATAGTTGTCTAGTTTTGTATGGTCAGTCAACTCCCTGGAAAATTGTACCGAGAGTAGGAGAATTAATTATAATAAAACCCTGCTTAAGGATGAATGGTTTGTGGGAAAATATTTGTATTATGGGGTGTCGTGGCCGAGCGGTCTAGCTTACCGGATTCAAGTTCTGGTGTTAGCAACATAATGTGGGTTCGAATCACGGCCGTGACACTTGTGTCCTTGAGCAAGACACTTAATCATAATTGCTTCTCTCCACCCAGGGGTTAAATGGGTACCTGTGAAGGCAGGGTTGGTTTGCTCTATATGCGCTAGAAATGGCAGCAATTGAGCTGTATACTCCCCAGGGAGCTGAGATGGTTTCAGGAATGATTTATGAGCCTTATGAGCCTTATGAGCAGGGATAATAATATAATGCGCCTTGAGCACCACTTAGTTGGTGGATACGTGCGCTATATAAATACACACATTATTATTATTATTAAGGAACATTACAGATTTCTGAAAAAAATGGTCAGTATAAGATGGTGTTTTGTTATCACAAGGTAGTACATTTTTAAACATTTTTGTGGATATTTTCTGTGGGTGGTACTTACGGACTTCACAGTACTGGCCGACAAACCCAACTGGACAGGTACAAGTGAAGAGGAACAAGCTACGATCCTCACATGTACCACCATTCTGACAGGGAAAAGTCTCACACACAGCTATTGATAAAAAACAATCGTTTAAAGGGCTACTGGTATATATGGTGCACAATTACAGAAACAGAATTTGATGGGATTTCATAAAGGGAAGGTAAAACATTGGGTTTCATAAACATATGTTCGTTTCAATCCTCTAGTTTTCAATAAATGTATCATAAAACTAACTTGCATCACAATAGGTGCTCAAGTTTTTTGAGAAATGGAAGACAAACTGGTAAATGTTTTGTTTTGACAAAAGTAAAATAAAAAAATCCTGAAAAATGGGTAGCGGGTTCTGGGTCTCTGTCTGGTCTGAAGGACAAATCCCCCTGAACCTCCTGGATGTTTAATTTTGGAGGATTTACGTCAGACTCCCCACATCCCCACAAACAAAAAACTAGAAGTTTAGACACAGTAGAGGCTATTTCTTTTTTTTCCTTGGTGGCTACTTCTCTTCTTTCAATAATATTTCGAGGCAAAGGGAGACTTGTAAAAAATCCTGAAATCAGGAGAAACTCTGAGAAATCACAAGTTTGATTAATACAAAGAGCTGATGTATGGCAACTTTTTGTAAATTCTACAAAATCATTCATTTTATTGTCTTTGATGAATACATTTCAGACAGAGTAGTTTAATGTCTCAGGATGATTGATACGTGTACTAACTTTACACTAAGGAAGCTTTTATAATCAACTTGAATAATCAACTTGTTTTAACTTTACACTAAGTACATGTAAGCTTTTGTAATCAACTTGAATAATCAACTTGTTTTTTACATTCTTTTCAAACCAGCCTACATGCCTATGGTTTACAACTACGGTCTTTGTGGTCGTAAAGAGTGAATCATTTTTCTCTCAGACGCAAGCACACACTGACCAGAAACAGTTGGTTTTGTGGGAAGAATGAAGAGCAAAGTTCAGTTTCTTGCAATGACAGGGAACTGTCTGCATCTATAAGTCGCCAATATTCTTTACCTCTAGTTTTTTGTTGAGTCTACTGATGAAACAACAAAAGTGTATGGCAGGGTTAGATATTTTATTGCTGTGCTTGGGTGTACAAGCTTGTCCGGGCTGTGGAACATCGGCTCTTTTTGACAATAAACAATTTGTCAGCAATTCAGCGACCTTTACACAAATCAATGGGTGTATCAATGGGTGTGTCAATGGAGTGTTACATAATAAGTCTTACTCATTTGGCAGTTGGTTCCCTGTAGAGCGCCAAATGGACATTGGCAGATGTACTCATCGATACCGTTGACGCAGACACCTCCATTCATACACGGGCTACTCTCACACTCATTCACATCTGGGGGGGGGGGGGGAACACAACAATTTACAAAAATAATTAGAAACATCCTTTAAGGATTGGCAACGGTCCCTAAGTGTAAACACTTTTTTTCCTTAGTTGGAAGGGTGGCGAGCATTTTGCCTAAAAGTTATTAAAAATAAAATGATCATTTAAAAAAGATGTATGGCCCGAGTAGTTTGCTGTTTTGTTTAGATACCAGAGCTATATAAGTTATTATTATTCCTATTAATTTAATGAAAGGAAAACATATACTTTGAAGTGAAATATTCAACAAAATAGTTGTTGAAGGAAGCTCCGTTTGACAGTAATTAAGTTCCAAAATGAATGCACGACAGAACCCACAAATTAATTTGTGGCATATTTACTGTATAACCATGAATTCTATGATTTTTTTTAAATGTGTCCTCTTAAAGCATTTTCCCCTTTTCCTTTGGATGAAAATGGAAATTTCTGGTAAAGGGAATTCAATAACTTACTATCATAACTCTGAGAAATACAACACAATATTTAATCAAAATGAAGTAGTGTGTCCTTTTAAAGCATTTTTTCTTTTCCCAAATTAAAATAAGTGTTTCGAAAAAAAAAAATAATAATTTCTGGGCATTTAATAAGTTACTATCATGACTCTATAAAATATAACACAATTTTTTACTAAAACTGAAGTCGTTTTTCTTGGAGTTAGTCTGTCATCTGTGGTGTCCAGAACACAAACCATATAATTTTCTGATTCTGAGTCTGGGGTTATGACTTACCAATGCTGCATAATGATCCTCTATACCCGGGCTTACACAGACAATCATATATATCCCCTATGGCTATACATGTGGCTCCATTCCTGCATGGATTATCAAGACACTGCTGGTTGCTGATGGCTATTATGGGAAATAAGTAAGACATTGGAATTTAATTCATAATGAGTATTTCTTTCTTATATAGCACATTTCACATAATGTACGCTTTACGTTATTTCCCCTGGTCACTGAGCCAATATCATTCCTATAATCTTTCTCAGCTCCGTGGGGAGTATACAGGCCATTATGTGTAATGTTTGGCATTACGGGGCTAATCAAACACAATAACCATCTCTACCCTCACAGAGACTCATTTATACTCCTAACCATCTCTACCCTCACAGAGACTCATTTATACTCCTGGGTGAAGAGAAGCAACTACAGTAAAGCGCCTTGCTCAAGGACACAAGTACCATGGTTGAGACCAGGATTACACAGGACACAATTAAAGTACCATGGTTGAGGCCAGGATTACACAGGACACAAGTACCATGGTTGAGGCCAGGATTACACAGGACACAAGTACCATGGTTGAGGCCAGGATTACACAGGACACAAGTACCATGGTTGAGGCCAGGATTACACAGGACACAAGTACCATGGTTGAGGCCAGGATTACACATGACACAAGTACCATGGTTGAGGCCAGGATTACACAGGACACAAGTACCATGGTTGAGGCCAGGATTACACAGGACACAAGTACCATGGTTGAGGCCAGGATTACACAGGACACAAGTACCATGGTTGAGGCCAGGATTACACATGAATAGATAGAGGGGCAAGGAGATTTTAAATAATAATCACATTAAGGTTGGTGGGTAAGACTAATTGCGATGACACCATGTGAAATTCTCAATTGAGTAGTAATTAGTTCTGAAAAGAACTGGAGGTACAACTCGACGTTTCGATCAGTGTGCTCTGATCGTCCTCAGTTGATGGTTGGTGGATTTTTTCCGTTTTGATGAGTCTCCTGACGATGACTAGAGCAGACTAGTCGAAACGTTGAGAACAAACCAACCAGCTCTTCTCAGAGCCATCACTTTGTCCAAAAAGAGATCATTACATGGTGTAACCCGAAAGAACTCAAGAACATATTAGTAATACTTACATGAGTTACAAGTGATACCAGTCCAGTGTACACACACAAGTGAATCCATTAACGCCATTCATGCATACACCAGAATTCAAGCATGGGTTACTCTTACATTCATCAATATCTAAAAACAAAAAATGAAAATAACAGAGTTGTCATCTGCCAGAAAATTTCACATCCACGAGTTTATTTTTTTAAATTTTTTTTTTTTAAATCACTGGTTCCTAGGAAGGTACAACCTTGGTTATATTGGTATAACTGTGTCCAATTTCATCGAGCTGCTAAGCAGAGAATTGTGCTAAGCAAATATTTTCACTCAGCATTGTAAAATATTTTTAAGCAGCTGTCAGAGATGAACAGTATTGACTGGCAAACCCCCTCCCCCTTATCTTAATACTATCTGTACGACTGAAAATATCAGACGGACTTGTATTTCAGTCCACAAACCTGGAGTCTGAGTTAAAATATTGAAAATTCCAGCATATTTTACTCTTCATTTTCCACATCTTGAGAATAGTTTCTGAGATATAACTTACCGAGTTGACAGAAAAGTCCTTCCCATCCATCGGCACAATCACAGGTGAAGCTCTCTCCGTTAGATGTCTCCGTACATAACCCATCATTCTTACAAGGAACATTGTCACACTGGCCAACCTCTGTAACAATGCATCATAAAAAACATCTTCAATTAAAATGGGCTCCTCTACATAACTGTTTGCTTATGTGGTTATTTTTTCTTGCAGACATATCACCCGTCTTTTACTGGCAATTTCCAGAAATTTTGATAATTTGGAAATGAGAGATTTCACAAAACAGTTGTCAGAAGCTTGGGTTAAAGTGTCAAAATTAATTTATGACGGGACAAAATATAAATTCATTTCGGCACATATTTACTGTAAAACCATGCTTTTCATAGTAATTGAGAAAAATGTAATTTTATGCCATTTGTGTTCCCTTCCTCAAGTAAAATAGCAATATTAAAATACCAAAAACCATGGCGATACATCTTTATTTTCAATTTAGTTCTTGCTGTATATTGGTTTTTCCGAATTCATTTGGTTGGTTGGCTTGCCTGACTGTCGGCCGGCCGGCCAGACTGTCGGCCGGCCAGACTGTCGGCCTGTATATGTTGTTCTGCTTATACTGAGCTGTTTTAAGAATGACATGACATGCCTTTTCACCTGCCTCTTGGCCAACATCTTCGCTGGTCTGTTAGCTAGGCTGTTGGCCAGTCTGTTGCCATCCAGAAAAGTGGCCTGTGAGTCACCTGTTGGCCAGACTTATGGATTATTAGTCACTGAAACACACCCGCCCCGCTGACCTCACTATGTTTCTAACCCAATATGGGTAGATGTCAGAATCCCTCCAGACATGTTCACCTAATTTCTTTGTTTTCACTTTCTGCCTATCATTTCTGTCTATCTATTTCTGTCTATCATTAAGGCTATCCGTCTCTCTGTTACTCACCCTGTGTCGCACATGACGGATGCCTGAATCCCTCTGGGCAGACACACCTGATGACTTTGTTTTCACTGACACACTTTGCCTCCGCTGGACAAGGGTTACTGTAGCACATGTTGGGATCTATAGCAACAAAACCAGAACACAATAACATTGTTATAGTTTGAACAAAATTGTTATCCGCTAGCTCTGTCTCACATCATAGCTCTCTATGGTAGGGAGAGGGGGAGGGTTTTGAAAAAACTATCAAATTTGTTTGTGTGTTCATAGTATTGTTCTCACCCAATTGTTGTTTAAGGAAAAGTAGTCTTTGAAAGTTTGAAGGTTTTTTTAATATTTTTATTTACATGTATTCCTTTTGAAATGTATTAGGATGCAATTCAATCTTTGATTATAATGTAATGTTCTTTTTCATTATATAATAACAAATAAACCAGTTATCTATCTATGTCACCCTCAAAGAAGTAAGCATACTTTAATATAAGCAGTTAGACAACATTACCAATGTTACATGCAGGAGTGTGATTTGACATTTAAGTAACAAATCCTGAAAAAGGAGTAGCGGGCCTGGGTCTCCTTTTGGTCTAGAGGACAGAGCCCCTAAACCTCCCAGGTGTTTAATTTTGGAGGATTTACAGACTCTCAACATCCCCACAAACAAACTAGAGGTTTGGACACAATACAGGCTACTTCTTTCTTTCCTTGGTGGCTACTTTGAGGCAAAGAGAGATTTGTAAAAAATGAAATCATTCTGAGAAATCATAGGCCTGTATATATCTTTCCTCTTAGATTTACATAAAGACTACTAAATGACGTACCATTTGACATAAAGACTACTAAATGACGTACCATTTGACATAAAGACTACTAATGACATACCATTTGACATAAAGACTACCAAATGACGTACCATTTGACATAAAGACTACTAAATGACGTACCATTGGACATAAAGACTACTAAATGACGTACCATTTGACATCAAGACTACTAAATGACGTACCATTTGACATCAAGACTACTAAATGACGTACCGTTTGACATCAAGACTACTAAATGACGTACCGTTTGACATCAAGACTACTAAATGACGTACCGTTTGACATAAAGACTACTAAATGACGTACCGTTTGACATCAAGACTACTAAATGACGTACCGTTTGACATCAAGACTACTAAATGACGTACCGTTTGACATCAAGACTACTAAATGACGTACCATTTGACATAAAGACTACTAAATGACGTACCATTTGACATCAAGACCACTAAATGACATACCATTTGACATCAAGACCACTAAATGACGTACCATTTGACATCAAGACCACTAAATGACGTACCATTTGACATAAAGACCACTAAATGACGTACCATTTGACATAAAGACCACTAAATGACGTACCATTTGACATAAAGACCACTAAATGACGTACCATTTGACATAAAGACCACTAAATGACGTACCATTTGACATAAAGACCACTAAATGACGTACCATTTGACATAAAGACCACTAAATGACGTACCATTTGACATAAAGACCACTAAATGACGTACCATTTGACATCAAGACTACTAAATGACGTACCATTTGACATATAGACCACTAAATGACGTACCATTTGACATAAAGACTACTAAATGACGTACCGTTTGACATAAAGACCACTAAATGACGTACCATTTGACATAAAGACCACTAAATGACGTACCATTTGACATAAAGACCACTAAATGACGTACTATTTGACATAAGACCCACTAAATGACGCACCATTTGACATCAAGACTACTAAATGACGTACCATTTGACATATAGACCACTAAATGACGTGCCATTTGACATAAAGACTACTAAATGACGCATCGCTTTGACATAAAGACTACTAAATGACGCCGTTTGACATCAAGACTACTAAATGACGTACCGTTTGACATAAAGACTACTAAATGACGTACCGTTTGACATAAAGACTACTAAAGGACGTACCGTTTGACATAAAGACTACTAAATGACGTACCGTTTGACATCAAGACTACTAAACGACGTACCATTTGACATCAAGACTACTAAATGACGTACCGTTTGACATCAAGACTACTAAACGACGTACCATTTGACATCAAGACTACTAAATGACGTACCATTTGACATCAAGACTACTAAATGACGTACCATTTGACATAAAGACTACTAAATGACGTACCATTTGACATCAAGACTACTAAATGACGTACCATTTGACATAAAGACTACTAAATGACGTACCATTTGACATAAAGACTACTAAATGACGTACCATTTGACATAAAGACTACTAAATGACGTACCATTTGACATCAAGACTACTAAATGACGTACCATTTGACATAAAGACTACTAAATGACGTACCATTTGACATCAAGACCACTAAATGACGTACCATTTGACATAAAGGCCACTAAATGACGTACCATTTGACATAAAGACTACTAAATGACGTACCATTTGACATCAAGACTACTAAATGACGTACCATTTGACATAAAGACCACTAAATGACGTACCATTTGACATAAAGACTACTAAATGACGTACCATTTGACATAAAGACCACTAAATGACGTACCATTTGACATAAAGACCACTAAATGACGTACCATTTGACATAAAGACCACTAAATGACGTACCATTTGACATCAAGACTACTAAATGACGTACCATTTGACATAAAGACCTCTCACTTAACGAAGGTTGAGATACGAGTTGTGTGATAAGGTTCTTTTCTGAACCTGTACCTCAGCTTCGCGATAGTTGAGATAAACACATGGTGTTACCGCAAACCGAAATGATATCGATATTCCACCATGCAAAGCCTCAAATCTTATGACTGATTTTGACTTCTATAGCTACTTGCCACTAAAGTGCAGCTACAGTAGGAGTATTAACACCAAAATAGCTGTTGCTACTTCCAGACTCATTTTGCAAGATCACAAACAAATAAATGCAGGGTAGGATGTTACTGTCTGAAACAGATACATACCAATTGCACATGTTGGTCCACGGAAGCCAGATGGACATATGCAGAGGAAGTCATCAGCATTATTGAAACACTCTGCGCCATTGTAACATGGAGCACTCAGGCATGGTACCTCAGCTGCAACAGAAGGAAATAATGGTCTCAAAATGTTATCAGTCAACTAAAACAGATATTAACCCAAGCCATGCTGAACGCAACAGAATACAACACATGTATAAATATCTGTTGGATCTTGTTGAAGTGATGAGTAGAGAACAAAAGATCTATTGTTCTAGATGATGAATAGAGAACAAAAGATCTATTGTTCTAGATGATGGAATAGAGAACAAAAGATCTATTGTTCTAGATGATGGAATAGAGAACAAAAGATCTATTGTTCTAGATGATGGATCTTGTTCGTGATGGCATCAGTCTTCCCTAGAAATAATTTAATCTGAGGTGATGTCGCTTTTGAGAAAAGTGAAATAACTTCCACACAATTTTAGGAAAGAGTACTCTTTCAATGAATACAAAAAATCTTGAAGCATTTTCACTATTTTCTTGTTAACAATACAATGTAATAATCTGAAGCGTTCACATGTTGGTTATTTAATGAATCTCTTGAATCAAAGAGAGAAAGCATACCTTCCCATTTAAATAAATAACATGTAAAACACCCTCGACTATGACAAACATTACATGTTACAATTCTGTAGGTTTTTAAAATAAAGACTGTAAACATGACTTTTCGTTATCATATCTACATAGGTGCTAGGGAGTCACTGTAAGTTTGTGATGATGTGAGGCATGCTTCATCCTCTTGTATAGCTGAATACAGATTGAAACAATGATAGAGGCTTTACCTGTCTGACACAGTAATCCCCTCCATCCAGGCACGCAGTCACATTCAAAGTAGGTACCAAAGTCATTACAGGTACCGCTTCGTTGACATGGGTTAGAGGCACACACACTGATGGCTACAACACAGAGATCAACACAGTGTCATCACAAGTGTAGATTCTAAATGAACAATCTACAAAGTTGTATTATTTTACTGATCATTCATAAATTCCCAAGACAGTTTTAGACAATCTGATTGGATGATACATAATCACATGGGGGTGCAGTAACATCTGGTGAAGATACATGTATGGCTTATCAAAATCAGAGCAGTGCAGCAAAGGCCACACGCCAGCTGTTACATTTAGCAGGCACATGAAGCATGATGTGGATTTCAATCTAAATCACAGTGACAAAGTTTGTTTCTCGTCACACTGACTCCTGTGCTTCATAAATGTTTTTCCCCAAAACATGAACTTGCCCATTTCTACTTGGTTGTTTTCAACAAAAATTACTCCATTTTGAAATTTTGAAAACGAAATCTATACAGGCATTTATGAATGGGAATACAAGTTTGACGGATGGTCCTTACTGCAAGATAATGACAAGATAATGATAAGGATGGTCCTTACTGCAAGATAATGACAAGATAATGATAAGGATGGTCCTTACTGCAAGATAATGACAAGATAATGATAAGGATGGTCCTTACTGCAAGATAATGACAAGATAATGATAAGGATGGTCCTTACTGCAAGATAATGACAAGATAATGATAAGGATGGTCCTTACTGCAAGATAATGACAAGATAATGATAAGGATGGTCCTTACTGCAAGATAATGACAAGATAATGATAAGGATGGTCCTTACTGCAAGTTTTGTGCATGGCCCAAGGCTACAATATGCACAAGGTGAATAGACACTCTTACCTGTTTCACAGTTGGTACCTGTCCATGCTGATGAACACAAACAACGATAGATGCCTCCTACACTCTGACACGTAGCGCTATTCAGGCAAGGAGAACTAGCACACACATCCAACCCTGTGCATACATTACAAAAGATAAATTTGCAATGTCCTCAATAGATAATGTAACCGACTCAAAACTTTGCCAGCCTAATTTACATAATGAACAAGTGGCTCATGATCATTTGCAGGTTTATAAGGGAGTGAACACAGTACAATTGGTAATTAGGCTTGGGCGATATCGATTTTTTTCATCCACGATATATCGTCAAACATATATCGCGATATTCGATAATATCGCGATTATTTTTTGTTTTTCACGCATGAGTACTTTAGAGTCGGTAATGACAGGGATGTATCCATCTACAAGCGTCACAACAAATTGCCAGTGCTTACCTGAGAGACACGTGCAATTGCGGTTCTCACGAGTGCAACATATGGGGCGGTTTTCGCTACCTAACCAGAAACAAAACGGCACAGCTACGCGAAAATACCAACGTAACCAGAAAATTGTTTTCAGTTTGTGACATGTTCAATCATCAATGTTTCTCAAAATAGAACTTACTCGTGAGTGCTAGTAACTTGAAAGATATACTGGTATACGAACAATCATTTAATCATGTTTTAACACTTTTTACAATGCGCCATCTTGAAACTAAGCGTAACCGATCACAAAGTTCGGTTTATGTTACGTTTGGTCAGAACAATGACGTCATCGCAGCACAACCGAACTTGCGAAAACGCTTAACCAATGACCAAAGCCCAAACATGTTTCTGGTTACAGTCGCAAAAATGCACCATCGCTATTGGCAAATCGTTTGCATAATAATTATGTGGGACGGTTACTGCGTCGTGCGTCCCAATCAAATCATCAGCCCGAGTTCACGTGATTCGCGTTCCATGTGACTGGGTCATAGTATAAACACGTGACTAGGTTTATTCCTGCATATAGTACCGTGGAGAATAAAACCATGTGAACGTCATTTGCACTTCAGAAAATGTGGATTTTAGTCACGCTTATTTTAAATGAACGTCACATGGTTTATCAAAAGTACGTATATGTGTTTTGTCTGGACAAGAGTCCCAGTATGGTATAATAGAATAGTGTCCTAATCCTCAACTTTGATCGAGCCGCTGCCGATCCATGCTTTGATTTAATTCATGACTTATGTAGATTTTTAAGGTTATGCCCATATTCTGCATATGTATGATATAATGTACTCGCCTGTGGTGCGCCAGTCAGAGTCACAGACCACCATGGATAGAGAGTGAGACGTAAACATTGTCTACACATTGTTGGATCAAATACACCACTTAATCCCAAACACTTAATCAGTCTGAATAGATTTCTTTGAGTGGCGGTGGGTTACTAAACAACACTCTGTCTATCAGGCGGCTCCTTTGTGATCTGACAGTCGGTTTACTACAGAAGTATTTCGATTTTGTTTCTCACGAAAGCAGAAAAGACTTCCCAAAGTTTTTTTTCTATGTAATTTCTGACCCAACTGATAATTGGGGATTTTGTTTAATCGCGATATATTTTTTTTCTTCAAGATAATTTTTTTTCATCGCGATCTGCCGATATCTCGATGATTTAAAAAGTTCTCGATATCATAATCGAGTAAAAACAAATATCGCGATATTCGATATTATCGTGTCATCGCCCAAGCCTATTGGTAATAAAACCAAAACAAACTGTATAAATTATCTTCATAGACTCATTTGCTTGTAGGATGTTAATGGCACCAAACATTCAGAAAATGTTTTCCGTCTTACATGAAAACGTGAATAAAATACAAATCTGAAATCACAAACAAATTGTATCATATTTTGGGCTGTAAATGTAACAATACAATGGAAAGCTTAGTTTGTAGACTTCCTCATACAAGTTGGAATAGATCAAATTACCCCCAAAATCTGGCATTTACAATGTTGAAAACAGCGGAGAATGCACTAACATCGAATCCGCCATTTTGTTTGACTACCAGCAAACTTTTCAGAAGTGGGCCATGTGATCAATATGCTAATTAGGCTTACCAAGGTTACCGAGTATTGTTTGAAATGGTTAATTGTGTGCACAGGCTGTTGATAGGAGTATCATAAGCGCTTTACCATCAAGCTTAATATACGTTCAGCTCATTCAGTTGTACATCTGAGTTTCAGTGGTGTGATTTGACAAAAGTAAACAGTCCTTAAAAATGGGTAGCAGGCCTTGGTCTCCCTTTGGTCTAGAGGACAAAGCCCCCTGAACCTCCTGTGGGTAGCAGGCCTTGGTCTCCCTTTGGTCTAGAGGACAAAGCTCCCTGAACCTCCTGAATGTTTACTTTTGGAGGATTTACAGACTCCACGGTACATCCCACAAACAAGAAACTAGAGGTTTGGACACAATACAGGCTACTTCTTTCTTTTCTCTTGAGGCAAAGGGAGATTTTCTAAAAGATACTGAAATCAGGAAAAATCCTGAGAAATCACAGGCTGGCCATTTTTTCAACACAGGTTAAATGTGCAAACATTGCCTGTACCCCCTTGGTGAATGTGATACAGGCATGGTTCAACACCCTTGGAGTCACGATGAAGCCTTACCCTGCTTCGCAGTTCCTGCCGGTCCAGTTATCATCACAGAGACAGAAGTAATTCGTCTGTAGATTGAAACATGTTGCATCATGCTGGCATGGTGTAGGATTGCACAGTTCAATAGCTAAAGAAAAAACAAACAGAAAACAACAACTGTACATATATCTGTGTAGCATATCATTTAGCAAAAGTAAACAAAATCCTAGAGGACAATGCTTCCTGAACCTCCTGGATGTTTGTTTTTGGAGGATTTACAGACTTTCCACATCCCCACAAACAAGAAACTAAAGGTTTGGACACAATACAGGCTACTTGTAGATTTCTTTCAAGAAAGATTTTAAGTTTACAACATGAAGATGCATCAATCTAAATACATTCACAACTATTCCAGCAGAAAAATTAAGAATAAGCAATTTGTTTAATTTCAAAATAATAATTTTTTTTCACAGACTAGATCATGGGCTTAGGATTTAATAATAATTAATAATAATAATTTTCCATGGGCACCTTTGAAAAACAGTCTTTCAATGAAAGGTCTCCCCAGGTTGTGTAAATAAGAAATAAATATCGAATGCTTGGAGCACAAATGTTATGTGCATTTTTTGGCAATTTTGGGGTGTTAGTATAATATTATGTAAAATTACACTCTCTAGATGATGCACATAAATAATCAGATAAAAACCAAAGACATGCATTGCTGGTGAAAATTGAAATAAGTACAGCTTTCCATTTACACATGGTCCAAACCTTGAATCACGTTTTTCTCAAAACACTTGACATGTTTGTGCTCCAAGCACTCGACATGAAACATTTCTATATCGCTTAATGCAGATGTTTCAAAGTGCTTTACACAATTTACATTTAAGATGAGTTTTTAATGGGAGATTTGAATGAGTCTCTCACTATGAATAACTTTACCCTGAACATGCCCTGAAAATCTGTTTTACCGTGAAATAAACAACTAGTTCACAGCAATTTCATGACGACACAACACCGTGAAATTGCCATGAAAAACTCTTGAAATTCCTTCGCCGTGAAAATGCCATGAACTTCTCGTGGCAGTTTTGGGGCAGCTCATCATTAATTCTCGAGAGCACCATGAATTTGCCATGAAATCACCGTGAACATTATTGCCAATATCTGAGAGGAAGAGACAACTGCAGTGAAATTGCTTGGTGAACTGTTATTTCAAGGCAAAACGGATTTTCAGGGTATTTTCAAGGTGAATGTAGAACTTGTAGCTTTGCATGGTGAGGAGGATAAGTAAGAGTAATTGCAGTGACACCATGAGAAATGCTCAATTGAGTAGTAATTAGTTCTGAAAAGAACTGGAGGTACAACTCGACGTTTCAAGGTGAAGTTGTTCATAGTGTATGGGGGTATAGCTTGGTAGACGTTGAGACAGATTTAGGCAATGAACATACTAATGCATATAAAACGTATGCCCACTTGTTGCATCTGTACAAGTTGTCTTGAAGGCGTGACAAGTCTAATGATGACAATAGGTCATTATCATTTTCCATATTTATACCCAAGGAGATAAGACAACTCCACAGGCATTTACAAAGCAGATTACTTATTGACTCACCCATGTTACAGTCCATTCCTGTCCAGCCTGGGGTGCAGTCACAGGTGTAGGAGGAATGATAGTTAGTGCAGTTGGCACCATTCAGACATGGATCCGGATCACATGCATTCAGCTCTGCAATATTACAAGAGCCATTTGAAATGCTTTAAATATGGATAGTGTAAGATAATCTAAGACAATGTTGACAAACTGTAGACATACAGAAACACAGCTAATAGACAATGTCACACGCATGGGTGTGATTTGACATAATGTCCCTAATTTGCCATAGTGACCAATCCTGAATTAAGTTGGCATAGTGACCAATGCGGTATTGGTCACTTTGCCAAATTACAAAAAATAGCCAGTTAGAGCATTCGTCATTTGAATGCATGCTCTATCTCCAAAACTATAAGGAATACATGCATGTGGATTAGATACAATGGTAGGTCTCTTCCTGAATGTTATGGGCGGGAAAACTTAAAATTGAAAAAAGTCGGATTGGTTACTATGGCAAATTAGGGACGATAAGTCAAATATCCTGGGGAATAAAAAAATGGTATGTCGGAGGATTTTACAGACTCGAGAAACAACAAGTTTGGACATGATACAAGCTACTTCTTTCTTTCCTTGGTGGTTATCTACTTCTCTTCTTTCAAGAAATTATTTAAAGAAAGAGAAATCAAAGGCCTACACATGTTTACACTGGCAGTTTTGGGAGTGGGAACTTTTTAGTTTCAATGTTAATTTTGGTTACAGAGAAACAGAGGGATACACACATGATTGTGTTACATACCTATGTGGACATTCTTTTGCTCTTGTGTAGTTAAGAACAATACATTCTTCAAAATATTGCCATTTCCACTGAAGATTCTTTTTGGAGCAGATTTTTTTCTTAGTCTTTCCCTTGAATAATCTACTCCATTTTGCGACCGATAACATAAAAATGCTTCCTTTTTTAGAAAACTGAGATTTTCTAATTCGTAATGAAACCTTGTGTGGACATGTGTCCACATAACGTCTCAAGAACTGTATATTGTTTAGACACACAGCTTTCGCAACACCAATTTAGACAATCACCTTTAGGTCCCTCTAACTGCAGTGATCTCCTGCCCACAGGCAGACATGTATATATCTTGTCTTCTTATTTATAACCGACACTCTCACAGATACCAACACAGTGACAAACACAGTGATAAACAGTGACAAACACAGTGACAAACACACACGGTGACAGACACAGTGATGCACTGCGAGCTTATCACAGTGATCTCCTTCCCCCAGTGATATATATAGTCTTCTGATTTATAACCAACACTCTCACAGAGACAGAGACAGAGACAGAGACAGACTGATGCACAACAAGCTCATCACAGTGATCTCCTTCCCCCAGTGATATATATAGATGGTCTTCTAATTTATAACCAACACTCTCATAGAGATAGAGACAGAGACAGAGACAGAGACAGAGACAGAGACAAAGTGATGCACTGCGAGCTCATCATAGTGATCTCCTGCCCACAGTGATATATATATATATATATAGCTTGTCTTCTGATTTATAACCAACACTCTCATAGAGATAGAGACGGAGACAGAGACAAAGTGATGCACTGTGAGCTTATCACAGTGATCTCCTTCCCCCAGGATATAGCTTGTCTTCTGATTTATAACCAACACTCTCATAGAGATAGAGACAGAGACGGAGACAGAGACAAAGTGATGCACTGTGAGCTTATCACAGTGATCTCCTTCCCCCAGGATATAGCTTGTCTTCTGATTTATAACCAACACTCTCATAGAGATAGAGACAGAGACAAAGTGATGCACTGTGAGCTTATCACAGTGATCTCCTTCCCCCAGGATATAGCTTGTCTTCTGATTTATAACCAACACTCTCATAGAGACAGAGACAGAGACAGAGACAGAGACAAAGTGATGCACTGCGAGCTCAATACAGTGATCTCCTTCCCCCAGGATATAGCTTGTCTTCTGATTTATAACCAACACTCTCATAGAGACAGAGACGGAGACAGAGACAAAGTGATGCACTGTGAGCTTATCACAGTGATCTCCTTCCCCCAGGATATAGCTTGTCTTCTGATTTATAACCAACACTCTCATAGAGACAGAGACGGAGACAGAGACAAAGTGATGCACTGTGAGCTTATCACAGTGATCTCCTTCCCCCAGGATATAGCTTGTCTTCTGATTTATAACCAACACTCTCATAGAGACAGAGACGGAGACAGAGACAAAGTGATGCACTGTGAGCTTATCACAGTGATCTCCTTCCCCCAGGATATAGCTTGTCTTCTGATTTATAACCAACACTCTCATAGAGATAGAGACAGAGACGGATACAGAGACAAAGTGATGCACTGTGAGCTTATCACAGTGATCTCCTTCCCCCAGGATATAGCTTGTCTTCTGATTTATAACCAACACTCTCATAGAGATAGAGACAGAGACGGAGACAGAGACAAAGTGATGCACTGTGAGCTTATCACAGTGATCTCCTTCCCCCAGGATATAGCTTGTCTTCTGATTTATAACCAACACTCTCATAGAGATAGAGACAGAGACGGAGACAGAGACAAAGTGATGCACTGTGAGCTTATCACAGTGATCTCCTTCCCCCAGGATATAGCTTGTCTTCTGATTTATAACCAACACTCTCATAGAGATAGAGACAGAGACGGAGACAGAGACAAAGTGATGCACTGTGAGCTTATCACAGTGATCTCCTTCCCCCAGGATATAGCTTGTCTTCTGATTTATAACCAACACTCTCATAGAGATAGAGACGGAGACAGAGACAAAGTGATGCACTGTGAGCTTATCACAGTGATCTCCTTCCCCCAGGATATAGCTTGTCTTCTGATTTATAACCAACACTCTCACAGAGATAGATTGACAGACTCAGCGAGCTTATTATCTGTCTCACAGTGACCTCCTGTCCACTATAACACACATATGTATAAACACCTGCAAACGTGGACCTCCTATTAATTGTTCTCCTCTATCGTTCCGTCAACCTAGGACCTATTGTTTTCCATTGTGATTGCAACAGAGGACCTACTGACTCTTTTGTTATAAGTCCTCAGTTTGAATGTGTATACGTGAACACACACACAGCTTGTGATGATTGATAAACACAATCACAGAGATAAATAGAGGGACAGACAGCTTACCTGTCTCACAGTGATCGCCTGTCCACTCTGGTAAACACAAACACACATAACTGGTCTGCTGATTAACACATGTTGCTCCATTTATACATGGAGATGAGACGCAGAGATCAACGGCTGAATAAATATGAAAAAATAATGAATATTTAATTACACTGTACATCGGAAGTCTATTACCTACATGAACTGTGCTAGTCATGTAATTACCTAGTCCATGGCATTGCGCTCCAATAACAATGTTTTATAGACATTGTTATATGACATTTTATAGACAATGTTTTATAGACATTTTTATTTCTGTCCGAGTTGGTGTTTTGCGACATGCTGGCTTAATAGTCATGCTTCAAAGGCAATGTTTCATATTAAACCAAATATTTGCAACTTAAACATATCTTCTATTTCATCAAAAATTACTCAATAATTAAATTTTGAAAGGGAGCAGGGAACAGGGTACAGGCATTTATTAATGGGAATAAAATTTCGAAAGTGGTGACAAATTAAAGTTGTTGCTTTGAATGTGTATGAAGTAACATGATACCACCAAGCAGTGTACTTTTCTTATGAGGTGATCACCAAAATGTCAAAAGCATACCAGTGATCTGTGATGTAGCTGCACAAGGTCTATAATCGTGTTATGATCCAGGGCTGTGATTTGACAAAAGTAACAAATCTTGAAAAATGGGTAGCAGGCCTGGGTCTCCCTTTGGTCTAGAGGACAAAGCCCCCTGAACCTCCTGTGGGTAGCAGGCCTGGGTCTCCCTTTGGTCTAGAGGACAAAGCCCCCTGAACCTCCTGTGGGTAGCGGGCCTGGGTCTCCCTTTGGTACCAAGTACCATGGTTGAGGCCAGGATTACACATGAATAGATAGAATAGATACAGTAAAGCGATCTTGCTCAAGGACACAAGTACCACGGTTGAGGCCGGGATTACACATGAATAGATAGAATAGATACAGTAAAGCGTCTTGCTCAAGGACACAAGTACCACGGTTGAGGCCTGGATTACACATGAATAGATAGAATAGATACAGTAAAGCGTCTTGCTCAAGGACACAAGTACCACGGTTGAGGCCTGGATTACACATGAATAGATAGAATAGATACAGTAAAGCATCTTGCTCAAGGACACAAGTACCACGGTTGAGGCCTGGATTACACATGAATAGATAGAATAGATACAGTAAAGCGTCTTGCTCAAGGACACAAGTACCACGGTTGAGGCCAGGATTACACAGGACACAAGTACCATGGTTGAGGCCAGGATTACACAGGACACAAGTACCACGGTTGAGGCCAGGATTACACAGGACACAAGTACCATGGTTGAGGCCAGGATTACACAGGACACAAGTACCATGGTTGAGGCCAGGATTACACAGGACACAAGTACCATGGTTGAGGCCAGGACACAAGTACCATGGTTGAGGCCAGGATTACACAGGACACAAGTACCATGGTTGAGGCCAGGATTACACATTAATAGATAGAGGGGCAAGGAGTTTTTAAAATAATAATCACATTAAGGTTGATGGATTTCCCATTTTGATGAGTTCATATATTAGTAAGTTTCCTGACGATGACTAGAGCAGACTAGTCGAAACGTTGAGAACAAACCAACCAGCTCTTCTCAGAGCCATCACTTTTTCCAAAAAGAGATCATTACATGGTGTAACCTGAAAGAACTCAAGAACATATTAGTAATACTTACATGTACATGAGTTACAAGTGATACCAGTCCAGTACGGTGTACACACACAAGTGAATCCATTAATGCCATTCATGCATACACCAGAATTCAAGCATGGGTTACTCTTACATTCATCAATATCTAAAAACAAAAAATGAAAATAACAGAGTTGTCATCTGCCAGAAAATTTCACATCCACGAGTTTATTTTTAAATTTTTTTTTTTTTAAATCACTGGTTCCTAGGAAGGTACAACCTTGGTTATATTGGTATAACTGTGTCCAATTTCATCGAGCTGCTAAGCAGAGAATTGTGCTAAGCAAATATTTTCACTCAGCATTATAAAATATTTTTAAGCAGCTGTCAGAGATGAACAGTATTGACTGGCAAACCCCCTCCCCCTTATCTTAATATTATCTGTACGACTGAAAATATCAGACGGACTTGTATTTCAGTCCACAAACCTGGAGTCTGAGTTAAAATATTGAAAATTCCAGCATATTTTACTCTTCATTTTCCACATCTTGAGAATAGTTTCTGAGATATAACTTACCGAGTTGACAGAAAAGTCCTTCCCATCCATCGGCACAATCACAGGTGAAGCTCTCTCCATTAGATGTCTCCGTACATAACCCGTCATTCTTACAAGGAACATTGTCACACTGGCCAACCTCTGTAACAATGCATCATAAAAAAACATCTTCAATTAAAATGGACTCCTCTACATAACTGTTTGCTTATGTGGTTATTTTTTCTTGCAGACATAGCACCCGTCTTTTACTGCCAATTTCCAGAAATTTTGATAATTTGGAAATGAGAGATTTCACAAAACAGTTGTCAGAAGCTTGGGTTAAAGTGTCAAAATTAATTTATGACGGGACAAAATATAAATTCATTTCGGCACATATTTACTGTAAAACCATGCTTTTCATAGTAATTGAGAAAAATGTAATTTTATGCCATTTGTGTTCCCTTCCTCAAGTAAAATAGCAATATTAAAATACCAAAAACCATGGCGATACATCTTTATTTTCAATTTAGTTCTTGCTGTATATTGGTTTTTCCGAATTCATTTGGTTGGTTGGCTTGCCTGACTGTCGGCCGGCCGGCCAGCCAGACTGTCGGCCTGTATATGTTGTTCTGCTTATACTGAGCTGTTTTAAGAATGACATGACATGCCTTTTCACCTGCCTCTTGGCCAACATCTTCGCTGGTCTGTTAGCTAGGCTGTTGGTCAGTCTGTTGCCATCCAGAAAAGTGGCCTGTGAGTCACCTGTTGGCCAGACTTATGGATTATTAGTCACTGAAACACACCCGCCCCGCTGACCTCACTATGTTTCTAACCCAATATGGGTAGATGTCAGAATCCCTCCAGACATGTTCACCTAATTTCTTTGTTTTCACTTTCTGCCTATCATTTCTGTCTATCTATTTCTGTCTATCATTAAGGCTATCCGTCTCTCTGTTACTCACCCTGTGTCGCACATGACGGATGCCTGAATCCCTCTGGGCAGACACACCTGATGACTTTGTTTTCACTGACACACTTTGCCTCCGCTGGACAAGGGTTACTGTAGCACATGTTGGGATCTATAGCAACAAAACCAGAACACAATAACATTGTTATAGTTTGAACAAAATTGTTATCCGCTAGCTCTGTTCCACATCATAGCTCTCTATGGTAGGGAGAGGGGGAGGGTTTTGAAAAAACTATCAAATTTGTTTGTGTGTTCATAGTATTGTTCTCACCCAATTGTTGTTTAAGGAAAAGTAGTCTTTGAAAGTTTGAAGGTTTTTTTAATATTTTTATTTACATGTATTCCTTTTGAAATGTATTAGGATGCAATTCAATCTTTGATTATAATGTAATGTTCTTTTTCATTATATAATATTAACAAATAAACCAGTTATCTATCTATGTCACCCTCAAAGAAGTAAGCATACTTTAATATAAGCAGTTAGACAACATTACCAATGTTACATGCAGGGGTGTGATTTGACATTTAAGTAACAAATCCTGAAAAAGGAGTAGCGGGCCTGGGTCTCCTTTTGGTCTAGAGGACAGAGCCCCTAAACCTCCCAGGTGTTTAATTTTGGAGGATTTACAGACTCTCAACATCCCCACAAACAAACTAGAGGTTTGGACACAATACAGGCTACTTCTTTCTTTCCTTGGTGGCTACTTTGAGGCAAAGAGAGATTTGTAAAAAATGAAATCATTCTGAGAAATCATAGGCCTGTATATATCTTTCCTCTTAGATTTACATAAAGACTACTAAATGACGTACCATTTGACATAAAGACTACTAAATGACGTACCATTTGACATAAAGACTACTAAATGACGTACCATTTGACATAAAGACTACTAAATGACGTACCATTTGACATAAAGACCACTAAATGACGTACCATTTGACATAAAGACCACTAAATGACGTACCATTTGACATCAAGACTACTAAATGACGTACCATTTGACATAAAGACTACTAAATGACGTACCATTTGACATAAAGACCACTAAATGACGTACCATTTGACATAAAGACTACTAAATGACGTACCATTTGACATAAAGACCACTAAATGACGTACCATTTGACATAAAGACCACTAAATGACGTACCATTTGACATCAAGACTACTAAATGACGTACCATTTGACATAAAGACCACTAAATGACGTACCATTTGACATAAAGACTACTAAATGACGTACCATTTGACATAAAGACCACTAAATGACGTACCATTTGACATAAAGACTACTAAATGACGTACCATTTGACATAAAGACTACTAAATGACGTACCATTTGACATAAAGACTACTAAATGACGTACCATTTGACATAAAGACTACTAAATGACGTACCATTTGACATAAAGACTACTAAATGACGTACCATTTGACATAAAGACTACTGAATGACGTACCATTTGACATAAAGACTACTAAATGACGTACCATTTTACATAAAGACTACTAAATGACGTACCATTTTCAGTCTGGCAGATGACTCCACTATATCCAGACAAACAGTAACAAGCGAACTTATCAACACCGTTTACACACATACCACCATTAAGACATGGGTTACTGGCACATTCATCAGTCGCTAGTAGGGAAATAAAACAAATAGGAAGTACATGTAATTGTTTATTACATCAATGCCATCTTGGTCATGTTCCCTGTATATGCAATAACAATTACAGTGCTGATTCTCATTGCATTTAAGGGATCAGACTAGTTTGCCTTCCAGCCTCGGTTTGGTCATGTGGATTTGTATCAAAGAAAATCAAGATGGCTGCTCCGTGATCAAGGTCTATTAAACAAATGGCATATTCATCAATTGCTATGGAAACAGAAACAAAGCATATGATCTGATGAGAGAATTATAATGTATTTGTTGTCACATTGATTATTTGCCATGGTACGAACAATGGATACATTCATGAGGTACTTGTTGGCACATTCATCAGTTGCTATGGTAATAGATAATAACAATGAGTAAATCATGAGATACCTGTTGGTACATTCACCTGCACTGGAGTATGGAAACATCCTATGAAAACTGTTGGTACCCAGTCAAATTGTTTAAATATTGGTTTCGGTTAGCCGATTAGCAGATTTCTAAATGTGACCCGACTGTACGAAATGAGTCGGAAGTCGCAAATGCCTGTATTGAGATATGGACACGTAAACACGATTCATGCGTGTTTGTTTTCGAAAGAAATAAGTAGAAAAACATGTTAATAAAACTACCCAACAAAAAAAAAACGAAATAAAATCGGAAAATGTTCACCATCCTGATTTTCTTTACCATGTTGAATCAAGAATATGTTACAAAATTACTCAGCAAAGGATCGTTTTGTCCCCTTTTTAGCCCTAGAATGCCTGGTCCTAGCTCTATGTTTGCAGCCACGTTGACTTAAAACGCATGGTTGCTATGGAAGAATGATATAAAATAAAGCCAGAAATCAAGCCCAAACTTAAACGTGCGATATTTCCATTTTTGGTTTTCTGACAGTGCAGGCCGAGGTAATGTGTTTTATGGTATAACTTCCATATTTTTTAACGTATGAAAATATTTTTTTTTATCAAATGGAAGAGGAGAATATGCTCTTTCAGGACCACATAAAAACTCAATTTGTTCCGACATCACCTTAAGACTCATTTCGTAGGATCCGGTCACAAATGGTTAGTGCAGTTTCGGTCGGCCCAGCACTAGTGGAAAAGGATTCCTAGCCTGTAGAGAACAGACCAAATGCATCTTTGACTGCTTCTCTAACTAAAAAGATGCAAACGTGGATATTATTTTATAAAAAAAGATGTTACAACATATGTACTAACCATCTCTTTCTGTCTCCACATGAATCTTGACGGACACGCCCGTTTCTGTTTTGTCATGGTCCGAATTGAATGTCATCCATAACTGTGGTCCTTGTGTCTTGAAACCTATCGGGACTTTACTCCCGGAGAGCTGTAGCAGGAGAGAGTCTTCGGAGGTTGAGTCTGATCCCGTGCCGTACCTCATCCAATCATAGTTCAACTCGGTCAAGAACTCTGTCGTTTCGATGAGAAGGAAAGTGCCCTGGGGGGCAGTGATGGTCCAGCGGCAGAACTGGTTATCGTTGTAGTTGGCAGGGAAGTTTGGGGTTTGGATAACGATAGTTTCATTGGCCTGTAGCGCCATGTCACGGATACAACTACCCTCTGAATAAATGAATAAAAGCAGAAATAAAATCAATAAGATACATTTCATTAGCTCAGTTTTAGAAATCCTTTTACTCAGATCGGTTGGCTTTAATGTAACTTTGTGCATTTTCAGTTCTCAGGAACCGGATACCCCAATTTGGAAATCTTCGGATATCAACAATTTTGTAAAAACACATAAATTCTGAATGTATAAAAACAAACACAAGTGTCTCTTGTTTTATTAGAATCAAAATAAATGTGGACTTACTCTAATAACTTCCTGCCTCTCTATTAAAAATGACTCGTAGCATCCCCATTCCCCACACACATACAAAAATCGGAGACATTTGTGTGGCTTATATGTTCAGTCGGAATTTAAAAAAAGTCATTTACGGGTAATTGGAACTGAAAAATGAAACTGGGTAACGACAGTTTCGGTCAGGTATCCGGGTACCTGGATACCCGGCACGGCCTTACTTTAATGCCATTTTTTTCAACTGTTGTGTTAAGGCCCCTTTAGTCCTAAGCTGACCAGTATGCAAAGAGAACCTTTAAGAAGTGTTTATGAGTGGACAGGCAGGGTTATATATGTTTCAAGTTACACACCTTAACTTTGCGAGCCACCGATTTAAAATATTTACGCGGTTGCACGAAGGTGCTCACGCGGTAGGCGTTTTATGTTGGGGTGTAAATAACTGTGTTTGGGGGCACAAATCTTTTTCTAATGGTCTGAACAGATGAATCTAAGTTCACTGGACACACACACCAAAGATTTTAACATTCTGGCAATTGACACATTGGTTCACCACTGATTTGCCAAAAATAGTACATGTCGAAATCCGCACCCCCAGCCCTATGGCAACTGCCATCCCCAAACCACTCAGCAGGTATCTATTTACTGTTTGATTACTGCACACAGCTGTTTACAACACTATCAGCCCCCACCCCTCCCCCCCCCAAACCACCACACCCACACCCAAATCCAATACAATCCATACACCAAACAGCCATAGACAGACAGGTTTTCTTTTGAAGTACATGTACATGTACAGCATTGCAACCATGTAAGCATTGAAATTGGTATTGCACTGCAATACAAGCACTGACACATGAAACAGCCACAGGGTAAAAAATAAACAGAAACCAGGTCACCTATAATGACCCTGAGGGTATTTCTGGGTAAGGATTGTAAACAAACAGCTGTGGTTTCCATTCAAGATGGCAGACAGCTTGTTGATACAGAGGCGGCAAGTTTGCTACAAGGGGATTAGCTTTTTGTGCACAATTCAATGGTGCTTGGCTGAGACCCACATTTGACACAATTGGCCTACCCAGTGAATGACCCCTAGGGCAAAATCGGTTCAGCCACTCTTTTAAGGACTGTTCAGGGTTGGATGAAAAATAATTTCAGCGAAATTTAATAAAAAATGTTGTTGTAATTAACAAAAATATTAATTATTGCCTACGGCGTGAGTACCTTCGTTTCCCCCAGGGTTAAAGATGTATGGCCTGTGTTTTACTGGCAATTTCCGGATATTTTTGTTTTTATTGGAACATTGATAATTTCCTTTTTGAAAAGGAAAACAAATACTTTGAAATAAGATATTTTACAAAACAGTTGTCAGAAGCTTGGTTTAACAATTTAAAAAAAGTGAAAAATTAATTTATAACGGGACCCACCATTCTTCTCATGAGAACTCTTTGAGAAATGTGTAATTTTTAAGCATTGTTTTACCTTCCTCAAGTAAAACAAATGTTCTGATGAAATAGAAAATTTCTTTAAATTGCCATTAAATTATCTTTAAAATAACATCAACCAGATCACATGGAAAAAATCTTTAAAAAATCCAGATACAAAAAAATGTAGTAAGGTTAGAGATGCCATTGGTTTATTACATTGGTCTTGTGTTCTGATGGCTGATGAGTCTTTATTATGTGGGTTCAAACAATCATGGGCTTAATTGTGTCCTTGGACAAGACACTTTATATATGATTCCTAACTCACCAAGTTGACAGTGTTTGCCACTCCAAGCCGAGGTACAATCACACACATAGCCATTGACGACATCGATACACGTCCCGCCATTAACACAAGGTGAACTCTTGCACTCGTTAATATCTGGTAATTAAACATCACACAAATTACTAATTACCCTTCTCTGCATAAGCTCAGCACTGTATATTGGTGTTTCTGAGTTACTGCAGGGTTAATCCGCTGGGGATTCAGGCAAGATTCGAACCAACGAATGTAGTGCGGTTTTTTTGGTGTAAGCACTACACAATTTCAATGCTGCACCCGAACACCACCAAATCTCACCACACCAAAACTACACCACAATTATGCGTGGTGCACTTTCGGTGCTATGTTAAAGAATTGGAACGCACCAAAACTACACTAGAGTGTCCAATTTTCAGGTTGGTTTTTTTTTTTAGGGGTACAAACAGAAGTACCTCAATATACAGTGTGGTGCACAGTATGGTGCGTAATGGGTGCATCATGGGGGCATGCCAACCCCACTCTATCCTCACCCCACCCTATCACCCCAGCCAACCAGGCCTTAATGTCATGGTACCGATAAACACGCTTACAATCACGTTTTTTTGTGCTTACATGGTAAGCGCAAAAGTTTTACGCTTGTGTAAGCGACAAATCCTTAGTTGTGCGAACCACACATGCACAAGCAGAAATAATGATCTTAATAATCTGTAAAATACAATTACCTAAGTACAGAAGTTTCAGCTCTAGTAAGCACCAATTTTTTTCTTACAATAAGCAGAGCCATGACATTGGGCCCTGAACCTCCACCACGCCCCCCCCCCCCCCACCCTCTACCCTAAATGTCTCAAATCTTGACATACGTACTCTCATCACATAACATTCCCTTCCATCCATGGGCACATGTACAGCTGAATGTGATGATGTTACTGGTGCAAGTAGCTCCATTAGCACATGGTATACTTTCACATGGGTCCAATGCTGAAAGAAAATAATATCAAATATGATCAAACCTACTGAAGGTAAACCTGCCAGTTTTTAGCAGTAATCCTGGCAGTAGTGTAAGCAGTAAACCTGGCAGTTGAAGCAGTAAACCTGGCAGTGTAAGCAGTAAACCTGGCAGTGTAAGCAGTAATCCTGCCAGTGTAAGCAGTAAACCTGCCAGTGTAAGCAGTAAACCTGCCAGTGTAAGCAGTAAACCTGCCAGTGTAAGCAGTAAACCTGCCAGTGTAAGCAGTAAACCTGCCAGTGTAAGCAGTAAACCTGCCAGTGTATAAGCAGTAAACCTGCCAGTGTAAGCAGTAAACCTGCCAGTGTAAGCAGTAAACCTGCCAGTGTAAGCAGTAAACCTGGCCGTTTAAGCAGTAAACCTGCCAGTATAAGCAGTAAACCTGGCCGTTTAAGCAGTAAACCTGCCAGTATAAGCAGTAAACCTGGCCGTTTAAGCAGTAAACCTGCCAGTGTATAAGCAGTAAACCTGCCAGTGTAAGCAGTAAACCTGCCAGTGTATAAGCAGTAAACCTGCCAGTGTATAAGCAGTAAACTTGCCAGTGTAAGCAGTAAACCTGCCAGTGTAAGCAGTAAACCTGCCAGTGTAAGCAGTAAACCTGCCAGTGTAAGCAGTAAACCTGCCAGTATAAGCAGTAAACCTGGCCGTTTAAGCAGTAAACCTGCCAGTTTAAGCAGTAAACTGGTTAACTGACACAAAACTAACCGTTTATGAATTTGACGCCCATTTTGTTGTTCTGGACTTCCTGTTTTGCCGCAATAGTTATTAAACAATCATTGAAGGAAGTTTATTAATGCTTTTCAACTGAAAATTTTTAAACATTATTCTATTTGCCGACTATCCAGTTTGTTTGGCCATTGGGTGCTGACTTTCGGTTAACCGACTGTGAAAGTTGTGGTTAAACGCTTGACGAACTAACAGGTAAATTCCAGCAATAACGTTTACCCGTACTTCATAAATATATCTGGATAAAGGCCTACTAGAAATCTCTAGGTGTTAATTAAGACAACATAGTGGTTGTGTGGTTTGTGGAAGGACCCATGGTCACTGAAGTGGTAGATGTGAAGGCAGTGAAAGTATGTCAACTTGGCCAACCTGACCATCAAGTTGAAATGTCATGTATGTAGATGACAGCTTACCCGTTTCACATGTTGATCCTGTCCAGTGTACATCACATACACAGCTGAATATGTTGATGCCATCAATACATGAACCGCCATTCCGACACGGTCCACTAGTACACTCGTTCACATCTGTCAAAGGTCAATTTATTCAATCATTATTAATAGGTTAAGCCAATTAAGGAGAGACTTTGCAAGTTTGCAAGTTTGCAAGTTTGCAAGTTATTTCAACTCATACCAAATTACCAATTGTGTACCTGTTCACTGCCATGAGCATCACCAATAATAATGACATGAATGTACATGTCACAGGGGCGACATACAAGGGTTGGGGAAGGGTGGGGGAAGAGTGGTGGTGGGAAGAGGGTGGGGAAGGGTGCAGGAAGGGTGGGGAAGGGTAGTGGTGGGAATAGGGTGGGGAGGGTTCAGGAAGGGTTGGGAAAAAGGGTGGGAGAAGAGTGGTGGTGGGGAGGGTTCGGGAAGGGTGTGGAAAGGGTGGTGGTGGGGAGGTGGTGGGGAAAGGTGGGGAAAGGGTGGTGGGTGGTGGTTGGGAGAGGGTGGTGATGGGAAGACAAAGGGGAAATGATAGAGAAGGTGGAGATGAAGGTGGAGATGAGGGTGGAGATGAGGGTGGGGGGAGGGTTTGGGAGACCTTTAGGAATTAAATGGTTAAATGGCAGGTACAACATTGGCAAAAGTATACTAACTTTCCTTGAATCAAGACAGGCCTGTAAACAACCAACCTGTGGAAATTTCACTGTTTGATACCATCATTTATATGCAAAGTAAGTTTTAGGTGGACCATAATTTATTTTGAAATTACCAATGTAGTACTTTCCCTAAATATGTTGCAATGTCCCTTTCAGCTCCTTTCCCATATCTCTTTAGATAATTGTAAAAAATTGTTGAATTTGAAAAGTTTATTTCAATAGTTTACTTACTATATTCACAGAGGTTTCCAATGAATCCTGGTGCGCATTGACAGACGTAATAAGTATACATATTGACGCATACAGCATTATTAAGGCATGGATTAACGCTACACAGAGAGAACCGATCCAGCGTGATTGGCAGCCGCAGGTGAAGCTGTTACGACCGTCCGTGCACGTGCCGTTGTTTTGGCACGGTGAACTGGCACACTCATCCTCATCTAACAAATTGAACCAATAAAAAAAAGACTCAAAGGCTGTGTACACTACCTTCAGTAATATGTCTGTAAATGCGTCCATACTTCATAAGAGTCAAGATATATACGTAAACCAAATCTGTGAAAGTGTCAGCTTATTTCATTGTTTTTACACTAGACGCGTGTTCATTCCAATTTGGAATTTCAGTCTTCGTAAGCACAGTGCTATAAATTTACTTAATACAAAATGAATCTAAAGGATTTGTTTTCACTTTTGGATTTCTTTTTTCGCTCAGAAAAACAAGCCCATAATCATCTTCAATTTGCTACCAAACATTATGTTACATCAATATCTTGTGATTTAAGACTTTTATCTCTCCCGTTGATTATACCAACATGTGTAATGCTTGCCATATGCTACTATGATGAATGCATCTAAACTGTACATGGTACTGTTATCTACACAGCTAATCCACCATTCATAAACAGACAGTTATCTAGTTTTGAATGGTCAGTCAAGTCGCTGCTAAATTTTGGTTCCAAGAATAGGAGGGATAATGTCGTCATTCTTCGTCATTCTCCTGACAAAGATTAGAGAAGGCTAATCGAAACGTTAAGAATAACCTGTGAAGTCCCCACGGTACTCCCTGAAACTTATTAACCCATGAAGTCCCCATGGTTCTCCATGAACCATATTTCTCACTTAGCAACAGATGAGTTGCCCGACATTGGTTCTCCCTTGAACCGTTCTCACTTAAGGAAGGTTGAGATACAAGTTGTGCGATAAGGTTCTTTTCAGAACCTGTACCTCAGCTTCGCGATAGTTGAGATAAACACATGGTGTTACCGCAAACCGAAACGATAATGATAATAATAATAATTAAGATTTTTAGTGCGCACATATCCACCCTGCTGGGCGCTCAAGGCACGGAAACACAGAAAAAACATGAATACAAACAATATACAATGATAGCATAGGGGGAAAAAAAATATTCCACCATGCAAAGCCTCAAATCTTATGACTGATTTTGACTTCTATAGCTACTTGCCACTAAAGTGCAGCTACAGTAGGAGTGTTAACACCAAAATAGCTGTTGCTACTTCCAGACTCATTTTGCAAGATGACAAACAAATAAATGCAGGGTAGGATGTTACTGTCTGAAACAGATACATACAATTGCACATGTTGGTCCACGGAAGCCAGATGGACATACGCAGAGGAAGTCATCAGCATTATTGAAACACTCTGCGCCATTGTAACATGGAGCACTCAGGCATGGTACCTCAGCTGCAACAGAAGGAAATAATGGTCTCAAAATGTTATCAGTCAACTAAAACAGATATTAACCCAAGCCATGCTGAATGCAACAGAATACAACACATGTATAAATATCTGTTGGATCTTGTTGAAGTGATGAGTAGAGAACAAAAGATCTATTGCTCTAGATGATGAATAGAGAACAAAAGATCTATTGTTCTAGATGATGGAATAGAGAATAAAAGATCTATTGTTCTAGATGATGGAATAGAGAACAAAAGATCTATTGATCTAGATGATGGATCTTGTTCGTGATGGCATCAGTCTTCCCTAGAAATAATTTAATCTGAGGTGATGTCGCTTTTGAGAAAAGTGAAATAACTTCCACACAATTTTAGGAAAGAGTACTCTTTCAATGAATACAAAAAAATCTTGAAGCATTTTCACTATTTTCTTGTTAACAATACAATGTAATAATCTGAAGCGTTGACATGTTGGTTATTTAATGAATCTCTTGAATCAAAGAGAGAAAGCATACCTTCCCATTTAAATAAATAACATTTAAAACACCCTTGACTATGACAAACATTACTTGTTACAATTCTGAAGGTTTTTAAAATAATTAAAGACAGTAAACATGACTTTTCGTTATCATATCTACATAGGTGCTAGGGAGTCACTGTAAGTTTGTGATGATGTGAGGCATGCTTCATCCTCTTGTATAGCTGAATACAGATTGAAACAATGATAGAGGCTTTACCTGTCTGACACAGTAATCCCCTCCATCCAGGCACACAGTCACATTCAAAGTAGGTACCAAAGTCATTACAGGTACCGCTTCATTGACATGGGTTAGAGGCACACACACTGATGGCTACAACACAGAGATCAACACAGTGTCACAAGTGTAGATTCGAAATGAACAATCTACAAAGTTGTATTATTTTACTGATCATTCATAAATTCCCAAGACAGTTTTAGACAATCTGATTGGATGATACATAATCACATGGGGGTGCAGTAACATCTGGTGAAGATACATGTATGGCTTATCAAAATCAGAGCAGTGCGTATGTGCTTCACACGCCAGCTGTTACATTTAGCAGGCACATGAAGCGTGATGTGGATTTCAACCTAATCACAGTGACAAAGTTTGTTTCTCGTCACACTGACTCCTGTGCTTCATAAATGTTTATTCCCCAAAACATGAACTTGCCCAGTTCTACTTGGTTGTTTTCAACAAAAATTACTCCATTTTGAAATTTTGAAAACAAAATCTATACAGGCATTTATGAATTGGAATAAAAGTTTGACGGATGGTCCTTACTGCAAGATAATGACAAGATAATGATAAGGATGGTCCTTACTCATGTTACTGCAAGTTTTGTGCATGGCCCAAGGCTACAATATAGGTGAATAGACACTCTTACCTGTTTCACAGTTGGTACCTGTCCATGCTGATGAACACAGACATCGATAGACGCCTCCTACACTCTGACACGTAGCGCTATTCAGGCAAGGAGAACTAGCACACACATCCAACCCTGTGCATACATTACAAAAGATAAATTTGCAATGTCCTCAATAGATAATTTAACCGACTCAAAACTTTGCCAGCCTAATTTACATAATGAACAAGTGGTTATTGCAGGTTTATAAGGGAGTGAACACAATTGGTAATAAAACCAAAACAAAGTGTATACCTTATCTTCATAGACTCATTTGCTTGTAGGATGTTAATGGCACCAAACATTCAGAAAATGTTTTCCGTCTTACATGTAAATGTTGTAATTTTTGAGAAAACGTGAATAAAATACAAATCTGAAATCACAAACAAATTGTATCATATTTTGGGCTGTAAATGTAACAATACAATGGAAAGGGTAGTTTGTAGACTTCCTCATACAAGTTGGAATAGATCAAATTACCCCTAAAATCTGGCATTTACAATGTTGAAAACAGCGGAGAATGCACTAACATCGAATCCGCCATTTTGTTTGACTACCAGCAAACTTTTCAGAAGTGGGTCATGTGATCAATATGCTAATTAGGCTTACCAAGGTTACCGAGTATTGTTTGAAATGGTTAATTGTGTGCACAGGCTGTTGATAGGAGTATCATAAGTGCTTTACTATCAAGCTTAATATACGTTCAGCTGATTCAGTTGTACATCCGAGTTTCAGTGGTGTGATTTGACAAAAGTAAACAGTCCTTAAAAATGGGTAGCAGGCCTTGGTCTCCCTTTGGTCTAGAGGACAAAGCCCCCTGAACCTCCTGTGGGTAGCAGGCCTTGGTCTCCCTTTGGTCTAGAGGACAAAGCTCCCTGAACCTCCTGAATGTTTACTTTTGGAGGATTTACAGACTCCACGGTACATCCCCACAAACAAGAAACTAGAGGTTTGGACACAATACAGGCTACTTCTTTCTTTTCTCTTGAGGCAAAGGGAGATTTCTAAAAGATACTGAAATCAGGAAAAATCCTGAGAAATCACAGGCTAGCCGTTTTTTCAACACAGGTTAAATGTGCAAACATTGCCTGTACCCCCTTGGTGAATGGGATACAGGTGTGGTTCAACACCCTTGGAGTCACGATGAAGCCTTACCCGTTTCGCAGTTCCTGCCGGTCCAGTTATCATCACAGAGACAGAAGTAATTCGTCTGTAGATTGAAACATGTTGCATCATGCTGGCATGGTGTTGGATTGCACAGGTCAATAGCTAAAGAAAAAACAAACAGAAAACAACAACTGTACATATATCTGTGTAGCATATCATTTAGCAAAAGTAAACAAAATCCTAGAGGACAATGCTTCCTGAACCTCCTGGATGTTTGATTTTGGAGGATTTACAGACTTTCCACATCCCCACAAACAAGAAACTAAAGGTTTGGACACAATACAGGCTACTTGTAGATTTCTTTCAAGAAAGATTTTATGTTTACAACATGAAGATGCATCAATCTAAATACATTCACAACTTCAACTATTCCAGCAGAAAAATTAAGAATAAGCAATTTGTTTAATTTCAAAATAATAATTTTTTTTTTCACAGACTAGATCATGGGCTTAGGATTTAATAATAATTAAGAATAATAATTTTCCATGAGCACCTTTGAATAACAGTCTTTCAATGAAAGGTCTCCCCAGGTTGTGTAAATAAGAAATAAATATCGAATGCTTGGAGCACAAATGTTATGTGCATTTTTTTGCAATTTTGGGGTGTAATATTATAACATTATGTAATATTACACTCTCTAGATGATGCACATAATCAGATAAAAACCAAAGATATGCACTGCTGGTGAAAATTGCATGAGAAATAAGTACAGCTTTCCATTTACACATGGTCCAAACCTTGAATCATGTTTTTCTCAAATCACTTGACATGTTTGTGCTCCAAGCACTCGACATGAAACATTTCTATATCGCTTAATGCAGATGTTTCAAAGTTCTTCACACAATTTACATTTAAGATGAGTTTTTAATGGGAGATTTGAATGAGTCTATCACTATGAATAACTTTACCCTGAACATGCCCTGAAAATCTGTTTTACCGTGAAATAAATAATTCACAACAATTTCATGACGACACAACACCGTGAAATTGCCATGAAATACTCTTGGAATTCCTTCGCCGTGAAAATGCCATGAATTTCTCGTGGCAGTTTTGGGCAGCTCATTAATTCTCAAGAGCACAATGAATTTGCCATGAAATCACCGTGAACATTATTGCCAATATCTGAGAGGAAGAGACAACTGCAGTGAAATTACTTGGTGAACTGTTATTTCAAGGCAAAACGGATTTTCAGGGTATTTTCAAGGTGAATGTAGAACTTGTAGCTTTGCATGGTGAGGAGGATAAGTAAGAGTAATTGCAGTGACACCATGAGAAATGCTCAATTGAGTAGTAATTTAGTTCTGAAAAGAACTGGAGGTACAACTCGACGTTTCAAGGTGAAGTTGTTCATATATAGTGTATGGGGGTATAGCTTGATAGACGTGGAGACAGATTTAGGCAATGAACATATTAATGCATATAAAAAGTATACCCACTTGTTGCATCTGTACAAGTTGTCTTGAAGGCATGGCTAAGTCTAATGATGACAATAGGTCATTATCATTTTCCCTATTTATACCCAAGGAGATAAGACAACTCCACAGGCATTTACAAAGCGGATTACATATTGACTCACCCATGTTACAGTCCATTCCTGTCCAGCCTGGGGTGCAGTCACAGGTGTAGGAGGAATGATAGTTAGTGCAGTTGGCATCATTCAGACATGGATCCAGATCACATGCATTCAGCTCTGCAAGATTACAAGAGCCATTTGAAATGCTTTAAATATGGATAGTGTAAGATAATCTAAGACAATGTAGACAAACTGTAGACATACAGAAACACAGCTAATAGACAATGTCACACGCATGGGTGTGATTTGACATAATGTCCCTAATTTGCCATAGTGACCAATCCTGAATTAAGTTGGCATAGTGACCAATGCGGTATTGGTCACTTTGCCAAATTACAAAAGTAGCCAGTTAGAGCATTCGTCATTTGAATGCATGCTCTATCTCCAAAACTATAAGGAATACATGCATGTGGATTAGATACAATGGTAGGTCTCTTCATGAATGTACTAATGGGTGGGAAAAACTTAAAATTGAAAAAGTCGGATTGGTTACTATGGCAAATTAGGGACGATAAGTCAAAAATCCTGAAGAAAAAAAATAGTATGTGGGAGGATTTTACAGACTCGAGAAACAAGAAGTTTGGACACGATACAAGCTACTTCTTTCTTTCCTTGGTGGTTATTATCTACTTCTTTTCTTTCAAGAAATTATTTAGAGAAAGAGAAATCAAAGGCCTACACATGTTTACACTGGCAGTTTTGGGAGTGGGAACTTTTTAGTTTCAATGTTAATTTTACTTTAGGTTACAGAGAAACAGAGGGATACACACATGATACACACATACCTTATGTGGACATTCTTTTATTCTTGTGTAGTTAAGAAAAATATTGCCATTTCCACTGAAATGGAGCAGATTTTTTTCTTAGTCTTTCCCTTGAATAATCTAATAATAATAATAATGTGTGGACTTATATAGCGCACGTATCCACCAACTGAGTGGTGCTCAAGGCGCATTATATTATTACCCCTGCCCATAAGGCTCATAAATCATTCCTGAAACCATCTCAGCTCCCTGGGGAGTATACAGCTCAATTGCTGCCATTACAGCGCATATAGGGCTAATCAACCAACTCTTCCCTCACAGGTACCCATTTAACCCCTGGGTGGAGAGAAGCAATTATGGTTAAGTGTCTTGCTCAAGGACACAAGTGTCACGGCCGGGATTCGAACCCACATTCTGCTGCTAACACCAGAACTGAGTCCGGTAAGCTAGACCACTCGGCCACGACACTCCATTTTGCGACCGATAACATAAAAATGTTTCCTTTTTTAGAAAACTGAGATTTTCTAATTCGTGAAACCTCAAGAACTGTATATTGTTTTCACACACAGCTTTCGCAACACCAATTCAGACAAGCACCTTTAGCTCCCTCTCACTGCAGTGATCTCCTGCCCACAGGGATATATATCTTGTCTTCTTATATATAACCGACACTCTCACAGATAGACACTATACAGACACGGTGACAGACACGGTGGCAGACACGGTGACAAAGTGATGCACTGCGAGCTCAATACAGTGATCTCCTGCCCACAGTGATAGCTAGTCTTCTGATTTATAACCAACACTCTCATAGAGACAGAGACAGAGACAAAGTGATGCACTGTGAGCTCAATACAGTGATCTCCTGCCCACAGTG
>CM055819.1:50772178-50828074 GCA_029582265.1 Zoroaster sp. YZ-2022
AAAATTTGAGGGGAAGTTTATTATTAACGCTTTTCAACTGAAAATTTATAAACATTCTATTTGCCGACTATCCAGTTTGTTTGGCCTTTGGGTGCTTACTTTCGGTTAACCGACTCTGAAAGTTGTGTTTAAACGCTTGACGGACTAACAGGTAAATTCCAGCAATAACGTTTACCGTACTTCATAAATATATCTGGATAAAGGCCTACTAGAAATCTCTAGGTGTTAATTAAGACAACATAGTGGTTGTGTGGTTTGTGGAAGGACCCATGGTCACTGAAGTGGTAGATGTGAAGGCAGTGAAAGTATGTCAACTTGGCCAACCTGACCATCAAGTTGAAATGTCATGTATGTAGATGACAGCTTACCCGTTTCACATGTTGGTCCTGTCCAGTGTACATCACATACACAGCTGAATATGTTGATGCCATCAATACATGAACCGCCATTCCGACACGGTCCACTAGTACACTCGTTCACATCTGTCAAAGGTCAATTTATTCAATCATTATTAATAGGTTAAGCCAATTAAGGAGAGACTTTGCAAGTTTGCAAGTTATTTCAACTCATACCAAATTACCAATTGTATACCTGTTCACTGCCATGAGCATCACCAATAATAATTACATGAATGTACACGTCACAGGGGCGACATACAAGGGTTGGGGAAGGGTGGGGGAAGGGTAGTGGTGGGAAGAGGGTGGGAGAATGGTGGGGAAGGGTGGGGGAAGGGTGCAGGAAGGGTGGGGAAGGGTAGTGGTGGGGAGGGTTCAGGAAGGGTGGAGAAAGGGTTGTTGTGGGGAGAGGGTGGGGAAGGGTTGCGAAAAAGGGTGGGAGAAGAGTGGTGGTGGGGAGGGTTCGGGAAGGGTGTGGAAAGGGTGGTGGTGGGGAGATGGTGGCGAAAGGTAGGGAAAGGGTGGTGGGTGGTGGCTGGGAGAGGGTTGGGGAGGGTGGGTAGGGTGGGGAGAGGGTGGGGAGAGGGTGGTGATGGGAAGACAAAGGGGAAATGATAGAGAAGGTGGAGATGAGGGTGGTGAAGATGAGGGTGGGGGAGAGGGTTTGGGAGACCTTTAGGAATTAAATGGTAGGTACAACATTGGCAAAACTGCTTCTTAAGTTAAAGTATACTAACTTTCCTTGAATCAAGACAGGCCTGTAAACAACCAACCTGTGGAAATTTCACTGTTTGATACCATCATTTATATGCAAAGTAAGTTTTAGGTGGACCATAATTTATTTTGAAATTACCAATGTAGTATTTTCCCTAAATATGTTGCAATGTCCCTTTCAGCTCCTTTCCCATATCTCTTTAGATAATTGTAAAAAATTGTTGAATTTGAAAAGTTTATTTCAATAGTTTACTTACTATATTCACAGAGGTTTCCGACGAATCCTGGTGCGCATTGACAGACGTAATAAGTATACATATTGACGCATACAGCATTATTAAGGCATGGATTAACGTTACATGCATCCCGTTCAATCTCACAGAGAACCGATCCAGCGTGATTGGCAGCCGCAGGTGAAGCTGTTACGACCGTCCGTGCATGTGCCGTTGTTTTGACACGGTGAACTGGCACACTCATCCTCATCTAACAAATTGAACCAATAAAAAAAAATACTCAAAGGCTGTGTACACTACCTTCAGTAAAATGTCTGTAAATGCGTCCATACTTCATAAGAGTCAAGATATATACGTAAACCAAATCTGTGAAAGTGTCAGTTTATTTCATTGTTTTTACACTAGACGCGTGTTCATTCCAATTTGGAATTTCAGTCTTCGTTAGCACAGTGTTATAAATTTACTTAATACAAAATGAATCTAAAGGATTTGTTTTCACTTTTGGATTTTTTTTTTCGCTCAGAAAAACGAGCCCATTATCATCTTCAATTTGCTACCAAACATTATGTTACATCAATATTTTGTGATTTAAGACTTTTATCTCTCCCGTTGATTATACCAACATGTGTAATGCTTGCCATATGCTACTATGATGAATGCATCTAAACTGTACATGGTACTGTTATCTACACAGCTAATCCACCATTCATAAACAGACAGTTGTCTAGTTTTGAATGGTCAGTCAAGTCGCTGCTAAATTTTGGTTCCAAGAATAGGAGGGATAATGTCGTCATTATTCGTCATTCTCCTGACGAAGATTAGAGAAGGCTAATCGAAACGTTAAGAATAACCTGTGAAGTCCCCACGGTTCTCCCTGAAACTTATTAACCCATGAAGTCCCCATGAACCATATTTCTCACTTAGCAACAGATGAGTTGCCCGACATTGGTTCTCCCTTGAACCATTCTCACATTATTATTATTATTATTATTATTATTATGAAACAACGGCCCGCTTTAGAATGTCAGGCCTGTAGTTCACAATACACTGTCTATTTAAAGATCTGGTGTTGCCAGCAGCAGGGTGTGGGTTCGAGCCCCGGTCGTGACACTTGTGTCCTTGAGCAAGGTACTTAACCATAATTGCTTCGTCCTTCGGATGGGACGTAAAGCCGTAGGTCCCGTGTGTTGTGTAATGCACGTAAAAAAGAATGCGCCTTGAGCACCACTTAGTTGGTGGATACGTGCGCTATATAAGTCCACACATTATTATTATTATTATTAAGGAAGGTTGAGATACGAGTTGTGCGATAAGGTTCTTTTCAGAACCTGTACCTCAGCTTCGCGATAGTTGAGATAAACACATGGTGTTACCGCAAACCGAAACGATAATGATAATAATAATAATAATAATAATAAAGATTTTTAGCGCGCACATATCCACCCTGCTAGGCGCTCAAGGCACGGAAACAAACAAAAAACATGAATACAAACAATATACAATGATAGCATAGGGAAAATAAAATATTCCACCATGCAAAGCCTCAAATCTTATGACTGATTTTGACTTCTATAGCTACTTGCCACTAAAGTGCAGCTACAGTAGGAGTGTTAACACCAAAATAGATGGCGTCCATCCGTAACATGTTACTGTCGGCATTTTTCATACTGTGGTTTTACCGAACCATAGCGCATCATTCCCAGCAGATCCGTTCTCTTAATGAAACAGCCTCCAAAAAGGACTTTGGTGAATGGCTCTTCAGTACCGGTAAACCCAGTTTCATTTCATCTAACTGTGGTAAACAACAAATTTTAGCTCTTTTTTCCGGCCTTCGTGTGCCTTTGAAGTCCAGGCGAGATATTCGAACCACTATGAGATATATTTCTAGAAACAAATCCAGTCATTCTGATATTGATTTATCAACCCTGGTCACTTCATTTTTCATACTGCTGAGTGGGGATATTAATCCTAACCCAGTACCCATCCAAAGCGTTCGCCAACGTAAACCCAAACATCCCTGTATTCATTGCGGAATTGGTGTCGTGAGCAGAAGTCGAGCGATTAGCTGTGATTCGTGTGAGAACTGGGTTCACAGCAGATGTACTGGTTTTCTGTCTGCTTCCGCCTACGACAAACTTGTTGCAGACAAGACTACATTTAGCTACGTCTGCAACAAATGCTGCTTCGATGAGCTCCCAAAGTTTCATAATCCAGTCATGCCTGACGAGCCTACTGTCAGCTTTGATGATAGAGCACCTGTTCAACCTAATCATTTAAACATTCCATATGTTGCAAGCACAGAACAGTCTCATTTCCATTGCTTTCAGCAAAAAGGTCTTCATTTTATTCATGTCAATATTAGATCTTTAATACCCAAAATTTCAGAACTGAGACGCTTAGCTGCAGATTCAAAAGCTGCTGTCATCGGTATTTCGAATCTTGGCTTGATAGCTCTGTTCCAGATGAGGAGATTAAGATCGAAAATTACTCCATCATGCGACAAGATAGATCCAGAAGCGGTGGTGGGGTATGTGTTTTCATCAGGAACGACTTGGCTTTCAATCCAAGACTTGACCTGCACAACACTCAATTGGAATGTATTTGGTTTGAACTGTTGCTCCCAAAACTAAACCTATTATGGTTGGCACCTGTTATCGCCCACCAAGTGACAGTAATTTTTGAGCATTTGGAAGTTACCTTATCCAAAATTCGTTCTGATTGTGAGTTGATGCTTTTAGGCGATCTTAATGTTAATTTTCTTAGTAAGAAATCAGCTCTTTTAGAAAATTAGTCACTATTTTAAACTTGTTTAATTGCAAACAACTCATTGACACACCAACTCGGATCACTAGTTCCTCCTCTACTATATTAGATCATATTATCTGTAACAACTCCGATAAGATTAGTCAATATGGTACTGTGAATATCGGCCTCAGTGATCATTTTATCATTTACTGTAGTCGAAAGGTGCTTCGAGGTCAAATAAATCGTCACAATGTAATTAAAATTAGGTCTTTACGAATTATAATTCTTCTCAACTTCTGTCTGATCTGGCTGGTACAGATTTATCAGAAGTTTTTAATTGTAATGACGTTAATTTAGCTTGGACTAAATTTAAGTCTTTGTTCATTAAAATATTAGATAGGATTGCCCCTATTAAAGAAATTCGACTTAAGGGTAGAACTGAGCCTTGGATGAGTACCGAGATCCTAGATAATATCAGACATCGGGACAATCTTCTGTATAGATTTTTAAAAAATACTGCTGATACCGAATTGCACCGTAGTTTTTGTAAGATTAGAAATCAGGTTCAAAGAGACATTAGGCGGGCTAAAGCTGACTATTTCAGCAATAAAATTGATGAAAACAAAAATCAACCAAAAAAACTATGGCAGCAATTAAAATCTCTTGGATATTGCTACACATCCAGTGCTCAGTCCAGAGTCATTCTTAACATTGATGATGATTTATGTTTTAATTCAGCAAAAGTTGCTGACCATTTCAACAGCTTTTTTACTACTGTCGCTTCTAAATTGGCTAGTAAACTCCCCACTAGTACTAATAAATTTAGCACAGACTCTAAGGTCTTCAAAGACTATTACATCAATAAAGGGGTCATCCCCAATAGCTTTAAATTATCTTCAGTTAAAGATGATTTTGTCTTTAATGAACTGAAGACTCTTAATATTAGTAAAAGTACTGGTCCCGACAACATCCCTGCCAGATTTTTGAGGGACGGGGCCAGTGAACTGAAAAAACCAATTGCTCATATAATAAATCTTTCTATTTTGTCCAATACTATTCCTGATGATTTTAAAATTGCAAGGGTTCAGCCGTTGTTTAAAAGAGACAGTAGAACCGACGTTAACAACTATAGACCAATAAGCATCCTCTGTGTAATTTCCAAATTGCTTGAAAAGGCTGTCCATATTCAGGTTGAAGAATATCTTACAAAAAATAATATTTTGTTTAATTTCCAATCAGGGTTTAGAAAAACATTTTCCACTGACACCTGTCTTATACATCTAACTGATCATATTCGTTTCCAAATGTCTTTGGGTAATTACACAGGAATGGTTATGATCGATCTCCAAAAAGCATTTGATACTGTTGATCATGTTATTTTATGTAAGAAACTGCAGGCCATGGGCATTGGTTCTATAGAATGGTTTAAATCGTATCTTAATAACAGACAACAATTTGTCAATGTTAACAAAGCCCAGTCCAAATGTTTGAATCTGACATGTGGTGTCCCCCAAGGGAGCATACTGGGGCCTTCATTATTTTTGTGTTACATAAACGATATGCCCAGTAGTGTTAAGTGCAAATTACTTCTTTACGCTGATGATAGTGCTCTCTAGGTCTCTGACAAAGATCCTGCAGCTGTAGCTAACATACTTAGCACAGAATTGGAATCGTGTAGACAATGGCTCATTGACAATAAATTGTCATTACACTTGGGCAAAACCGTTTCAATTCTTTTTGGTTCTAAAAGAAAAACCAAGAAGGTCAGTGACTTTACAGTCATATGTGGGGGTAAACAAATTAAATCAGCTACTTCAGTGAAATATCTAGGGGTTACACTTGACCAACATTTATCAGGTGAATTTATTGCTAATTCAATTATTAAGAAAACAGGGGATAGGTTGAAATTCCTTTATAGACAGGCTCTCTTTCTTAATACAAAATCCCGTAAAACTTTATGTTCGGCTTTGATTCAATGTCACTTTGACTATTCATGCTCCTTCTGGTTTTCTACACTCTCTGCTCATTTTAAAAACAAACTTCAAATTATGCAAAACAAAATGGTTAGGTTTATCCTGGATAAAGGCCCTAGGGCACACATTGGGCAAAAAATACTTGACAGTTTGGGTATTTTAAATGTTAGGGACAGGGTCACTCAACTGAAATTAAACCATGTGTTTAGAATAACTTGCAATGTAACTCCTGATTATCTCCGTGACAAATTTATCAAAGTCTCTGATTGTCACCATCACAATACAAGGACCAGTAATCTAAATTTTAAGGTTCCAGTTTCATCTAGTTTAGTAAACAATACATTTTATGTTACAGCTATCAAAGAATGGAATAATTTACCTTCTAATGTAAAGAGTTCCACCAATTTGTCTACTTTTAAACGACTTGTTAAATGTCATCTCTCTACACAAGCTAAATTCAGGGAAGCATAATTTGTTCCTTCTTTGGGGTGTGGAGGGATCTTGAATTATCCTTGTCTTTCAAATTAGTAATTTGTATTTGTATTTTTTGATGTTTCGATGTAAGGACCCCAATGGAAATAAGCCTATTTTATTGGCTTTTTGGGTTATCCTTGGATAAATATGGTATGTTTTTTATTGTATTTTTGTAATGTGTCTTGTACTTTTATCATCTTTTTATCCGAATAAATTCAAATCAAATCAAATCAAATCAAATCATAGCTGTTGCTACTTCCAGACTCATTTTGCAAGATGACAAACAAATAAATGCAGGGTAGGATGTTACTGTCTGAAACAGATACATACCAATTGCACATGTTGGTCCACGGAAGCCAGATGGACATATGCAGAGGAAGTCATCAGCATTATTGAAACACTCTGCGCCATTGTAACATGGAGCACTCAGGCATGGTACCTCAGCTGCAACAGAAGGAAATAATGGTCTCAAAATGTTATCAGTCAACTAAAACAGATATTAACCCAAGCCATGCTGAACATAACAGAATACAACACATGTATAAATATCTGTTGGATCTTGTTGAAGTGATGAGTAGAGAACAAAAGATCTATTGTTCTAGATGGTGAATAGAGAACAACAGATCTATTGTTCTAGATGGTGAAATAGAGAACAAAAGATCTATTGTTCTAGATGATGGAATAGAGAACAAAAGATCTATTGTTCTAGATGATGGGATAGAGAACAAAAGATCTATTGTTCTAGATGATGGGATAGAGAACAAAAGATCTATTGTTCTAGATGATGGGATAGAGAACAAAAGATCTATTGTTCTAGATGATGGGATAGAGAACAAAAGATCTATTGTTCTAGATGATGGGATAGAGAACAAAAGACCTATTGTTCTAGATGATGGGATAGATAACAAAAGATCTATTGTTCTAGATGATGGAATAGAGAACAAAAGATCTATTGTTCTAGATGATGGAATAGAGAACAAAAGATCTATTGTTCTAGATGATGGATCTTGTTCGTGATGGCATCAGTCTTCCCTAGAAATAATTTAATATGAGGTGATGTCGCTTTTGAGAAAAGTGAAATAACTTCCACACAATTTTAGGAAAAAGTACTCTTTCAATGAATACAAAAAAATCTTGAAGCATTTTCACTATTTTCTTGTTAACAATACAATGTAATAATCTGAAGCATTCACATGTTGGTTATTTAATGAATCTCTTTAATCAAAGAGAGAAAGCGTACCTTCCCATTTAAATAAATAACATTTAAAACACCCTTGACTATGACAAACATTACTTGTTACAATTCTGAATGTTTTAAAATAACGACAGTAAACATGACTTTTCGTTATCATATCTACATAGGTGCTAGGGAGTCACTGTAAGTTTGTGATGATGTGAGGCATGCTTCATCCTCTTGTATAGCTGAATACAGATTGAAACAATGATAGAGGCTTTACCTGTCTGACACAGTAATCCCCTCCATCCAGGCATGCAGTCACATTCAAAGTAGGTACCAAAGTCATTACAGGTACCGCTTCGTTGACATGGGTTAGAGGCACACACACTGATGGCTACAACACAGAGATCAACACAGTGTCAAGTGTAGATTTGAAATGAACAATCTACAAAGTTGTATTATTTTACTGATCATTCATAAATTCCCAAGACAGTTTTAGACAATCTGATTGGATGATACATAATCACATGGGGGTGCAGTAACATCTGGTGAAGATACATGTATGGCTTATCAAAATCAGAGCAGTGCGTATGTGCGTCACACGCCAGCTGTTACATTTAGCAGGCACATGAAGCGTGATGTGGATTTCAACCTAATCACAGTGACAAAGTTTGTTTCTCGTCACACTGACTCCTGTACGTGCTTCATAAATGTTTTTCCCCAAAACATGAACTTGCCCATTTCTACTTGGTTGTTTTCAACAAAAATTACTCCATTTTGAAATTTTGAAAACAAAATCTATACAGGCATTTATGAATGGGAATAAAAGTTTGACGGATGGTCCTTACTGCAAGATAATGACAAGATAATGATAAGGATGGTCCTTACTGCAAGATAATGACAAGATAATGATAAGGATGGTCCTTACTGCAAGATAATGACAAGATAATGATAAGGATGGTCCTTACTGCAAGATAATGATAAGGATGGTCCTTACTGCAAGATAATGACAAGATAATGATAAGGATGGTCCTTACTGCAAGATAATGACAAGATAATGATAAGGATGGTCCTTACTGCAAGATAATGACAAGATAATGATAAGGATGGTCCTTACTGCAAGATAATGACAAGATAATGATAAGGATGGTCCTTACTGCAAGATAATGACAAGATAATGATAAGGATGGTCCTTACTGCAAGATAATGACAAGATAATGATAAGGATGGTCCTTACTGCAAGTTTTGTGCATGGCCCAAGGCTACAATATGCACAAGGTGAATAGACACTCTTACCTGTTTCACAGTTGGTACCTGTCCATGCTGATGAACACAAACAACGATAGATGCCTCCTACACTCTGACACGTAGCGCTATTCAGGCAAGGAGAACTAGCACACACATCCAACCCTGTGCATACATTACAAAAGATAAATTTGCAATGTCCTCAATAGATAATGTAACCGACTCAAAACTTTGCCAGCCTAATTTACATAATGAACAAGTGGCTCATGATCATTTGCAGGTTTATAAGGGAGTGAACACAGTACAATTGGTAATTAGGCTTGGGCGATATCGATTTTTTTCATCCACGATATATCGTCAAACATATATCGCGATATTCGATAATATCGCGATTATTTTTTGTTTTTCACGCATGAGTACTTTAGAGTCGGTAATGACAGGGATGTATCCATCTACAAGCGTCACAATAAATTGCCAGTGCTTACCTGAGAGACACGTGCAATTGCGCCGTTCACGAGTGCAACATATGGGGCGGGTTTTCGCTACCCTAACCAGAAACAAAACGGCACAGCTACGCGAAAATACCAACGTAACCAGAAAATTGTTTTCAGTTTGTGACATGTTCAATCATCAATGTTTCTCAAAATAGAACTTACTCGTGAGTGCTAGTAACTTGAAAGATATACTGGTATACGAACAATCATTTAATCATGTTTTAACACTTTACAATGCGCCATCTTGAAACTAAGCGTAACCGATCACAAAGTTCGGTTTATGTTACGTTTGGTCAGAACAATGACGTCATCGCAGCACAACCGAACTTGCGAAAACGCTTAACCAATGACCAAAGCCCAAACATGTTTCTGGTTACAGTCGCAAAAATGCACCATCGCTATTGGCAAATCGTTTGCATAATAATTATGTGGGACGGTTACTGCGTCGTGCGTCCCAATCAAATCATCAGCCTGAGTTCACGTGATTCGCGTTCCATGTGACTGGGTCATAGTATAAACACGTGACTAGGTTTATTCCTGCATATAGTACCGTGGAGAATAAAACCATGTGAACGTCATTTGCACTTCAGAAAATGTGGATTTTAGTCACACTATTTTAAATGAACGTCACATGGTTTATCAAGAGTACGTATATGTGTTTTGTCTGGACAAGAGTCCCAGTATGGTATAATAGAATAGTGTCCTAATCCCTCAACTTTGATCGAGCCGCTGCCGATCCATGCTTTGATTTAATTCATGACTTATGTAGATTTTTAAGGTTATGCCCATATTCTGCATATGTATGATATAATGTACTCGCCTGTGGTGCGCCAGTCAGAGTCACAGACCACCATGGATAGAGAGTGAGACGTAAACATTGTCTACACATTGTTGGATCAAATACACCACTTAATCCCAAACACTTAATCAGTCTGAATAGATTTCTTTGAGTGGCGGTGGGTTATTAAACAACACTCTGTCTATCAGGCGGCTCCTTTGTGATCTGACAGTCGGTTTACTACAGAAGTATTTCGATTTTGTTTCTCACGAAAGCAGAAAAGACTTCCCAAAGTTTTTTTTCTATGTAATTTCTGACCCAACTGATAATTGGGGATTTTGTTTAATCGCGATATATTTTTTTTCTTCAAGATAATTTTTTTTCATCGCGATCTGCCGATATCTCGATGATTTAAAAAGTTCTCGATATCATAATCGAGTAAAAAAAAATATCGCGATATTCGATATTATCGTGTCATCGCCCAAGCCTATTGGTAATAAAACCAAAACAAACTGTATAAATTATCTTCATAGACTCATTTGCTTGTAGGATGTTAATGGCACCAAACATTCAGAAAATGTTTTCCGTCTTACATGTAAATGTTGTAATTTTTGAGAAAACGTGAATAAAATACAAATCTGAAATCACAAACAAATTGTATCATATTTTGGGCTGTAAATGTAACAATACAATGGAAAGCCTAGTTTGTAGACTTCCTCATACAAGTTGGAATAGATCAAATTACCCCCAAAATCTGGCATTTACAATGTTGAAAACAGCGGAGAATGCACTAACATCGAATCCGCCATTTTGTTTGACTACCAGCAAACTTTTCAGAAGTGGGCCATGTGATCAATATGCTAATTAGGCTTACCAAGGTTACCGAGTATTGTTTGAAATGGTTAATTGTGTGCACAGGCTGTTGATAGGAGTATCATAAGTGCTTTACCATCAAGCTTAATATACGTTCAGCTCATTCAGTTGTACATCTGAGTTTCAGTGGTGTGATTTGACAAAAGTAAACAGTCCTTAAAAATGGGTAGCAGGCCTTGGTCTCCCTTTGGTCTGGAGGACAAGCCCCCTGAACCTCCTGTGGGTAGCAGGCCTTGGTCTCCCTTTGGTCTAGAGGACAAAGCCCCCTGAACCTCCTGTGGGTAGCAGGCCTTGGTCTCCCTTTGGTCTAGAGGACAAAGCTCCCTGAACCTCCTGAATGTTTACTTTTGGAGGATTTACAGACTCCACGGTACATCCCCACAAACAAGAAACTAGAGGTTTGGACACAATACAGGCTACTTCTTTCTTTTCTCTTGAGGCAAAGGGAGATTTTCTAAAAGATACTGAAATCAGGAAAAATCCTGAGAAATCACAGGCTGGCCATTTTTTCAACACAGGTTAAATGTGCAAACATTGCCTGTACCCCCTTGGTGAATGTGATACAGGCATGGTTCAACACCCTTGGAGTCACGATGAAGCCTTACCCGTTTCGCAGTTCCTGCCGGTCCAGTTATCATCACAGAGACAGAAGTAATTCGTCTGTAGATTGAAACATGTTGCATCATGCTGGCATGGTGTAGGATTGCACAGGTCAATAGCTAAAGAAAAAACAAACAGAAAACAACAACTGTACATATATCTGTGTAGCATATCATTTAGCAAAAGTAAACAAAATCCTAGAGGACAATGCTTCCTGAACCTCCTGGATGTTTGATTTTGGAGGATTTACAGACTTTCCACATCCCCACAAACAAGAAACTAAAGGTTTGGACACAATACAGGCTACTTGTAGATTTCTTTCAAGAAAGATTTTAAGTTTACAACATGAAGATGCATCAATCTAAATACATTCACAACTATTCCAGCAGAAAAATTAAGAATAAGCAATTTGTTTAATTTCAAAATAATAATTTTTTTTCACAGACTAGATCATGGGCTTAGGATTTAATAATTAATAATAATAATTTTCCATGGGCACCTTTTTAAAACAGTCTTTCAATGAAAGTTCTCCCCAGGTTGTGTAAATAAGAAATAAATATCGAATGCTTGGAGCACAAATGTTATGTGCATTTTTTGGCAATTTTGGGGTGTTAGTATAATATTATGTAAAATTACACTCTCTAGATGATGCACATAAATAATCAGATAAAAACCAAAGACATGCATTGCTGATGAAAATTGAAACAAGTACAGCTTTCCATTTACACATGGTCCAAACCTTGAATCACGTTTTTCTCAAAACACTTGACATGTTTGTGCTCCAAGCACTCGACATGAAACATTTCTATATCGCTTAATGCAGATGTTTCAAAGTGCTTTACACAATTTACATTTAAGATGAGTTTTTAATGGGAGATTTGAATGAGTCTCTCACTATGAATAACTTTACCCTGAACATGCCCTGAAAATCTGTTTTACCGTGAAATAAACAACTAGTTCACAGCAATTTCATGACGACACAACACCGTGAAATTGCCATGAAAAACTCTTGAAATTCCTTCGCCGTGAAAATGCCATGAACTTCTCGTGGCAGTTTTGGGGCAGCTCATCATTAATTCTCGAGAGCACCATGAATTTGCCATGAAATCACCGTGAACATTATTGCCAATATCTGAGAGGAAGAGACAACTGCAGTGAAATTACTTGGTGAACTGTTATTTCAAGGCAAAACGGATTTTCAGGGTATTTTCAAGGTGAATGTAGAACTTGTAGCTTTGCATGGTGAGGAGGATAAGTAAGAGTAATTGCAGTGACACCATGAGAAATGCTCAATTGAGTAGTAATTAGTTCTGAAAAGAACTGGAGGTACAACTCGACGTTTCAAGGTGAAGTTGTTCATAGTGTATGGGGGTATAGCTTGGTAGACATTGAGACAGATTTAGGCAATGAACATACTAATGCATATAAAAAGTATGCCCACTTGTTGCATCTGTACAAGTTGTCTTGAAGGCGTGGCTAAGTCTAATGATGACAATAGGTCATTAGGTAAAACTAGTAGCTTTGCATGGTGAGGATGATAAGTAAGACTAATTGCGGTGACACCATGTCATTATCATTTTCCCTATTTATACCCAAGAATATAAGACACCTCCACAGGCATTTACAAAGCAGATTACTGATTGACTCACCCATGTTACAGTCCGTTCCTGTCCAGCCTGGGGTGCAGTCACAGGTGTAGGAGGAATGATAGTTAATGCAGTTGGCATCATTCAGACATGGATCCGGATCACATGCATTCAGCTCTGCAAGATTACAAGAGCCATTTCAAATGCTTTAAATATGGATAGTGTAAGATAATCTAAGACAATGTAGACAAACTGTAGACATACAGAAACACAGCTAATAGACAATGTCACACGCATGGGTGTGATTTGACATAACGTCCCTAATTTGCCATAGTGACCAATCCTGAATTAAGTTGGCATAGTGACCAATGCGGTATTGGTCACTTTGCCAAATTACAAAAATAGCCAGTTAGAGCATTCATCATTTGAATGCATGCTCTATCTCCAAAACTATAAGGAATACATGCATGTGGATTAGATACAATGGTAGGTCTGTTCATGAATGTACTAATGGGTGGGAAAACTTAAAATTGAAAAAGTCGGTTTGGTTACTATGGCAAATTAGGGATGATAAGTCAAAAATCCTGCAAAACAAAATGGTATGTGGGAGGATTTTACAGACTCGAGGAACAAGAAGTTTGGACACGATACAGGCTACTTCTTTCTTTCCTTGGTGGTTATCTACTTCTCTTCTTTCAAGAAATTATTTAAAGAAAGAGAAATCAAAGGCCTACACATGTTTACACTGGCAGTTTTGGGAGTGGGAACTTTTTAGTTTCAATGTTAATTTTATTTTAGGTTACCAAGAGACAGACCTCACAGAGAAACAGAGGGATACACACATGATTGTGTTACATACCTTATGTGAACATTCTTTTGTTCTGTTGTGTAGTTAAGAAAAATAAATTCTTCAAATTATTGCCATTTCCACTGAAGATTCTTTTTGGAGCAGATTTTTTTCTCAGTCTTTATGTTGAATAATCTACTCCATTTTGCGACCGATAACATAAAAATGCTTCCTTTTTTAGAAAACTGAGATTTTCTAATTTGTGAAACGTTGTGTGGACATGTGTCCACAATGTCTCAAGAACTGTATATTGTTTAGACACCCAGCTTTCGCAACACCAATTCAGACAAGCACCTTTAGCTCCCTCTCACTGCAGTGATCTCCTGCCCACAGGGATACATGTATATATCTTGTCTTCTTATTTATAACCAACACTCTCACAGATACAGACACAGTGACAGACAGTGACAGACACAGTGACAGACACAGACACAGACACAGACATGGTGACAGACAGTGATGCACAGCAAGCTCATCACAGTGATCTTCCCCCAGTGATATATATAGATTGTCTTCTAATTTATAACCAACACTCTCATAGAGAGAGACAGAGACAGAGACATGCACTGCGAGCTTATCACAATGATCTCCTTCCCCCAGTGATATATATAAATAGCTTGTCTTCTGATTTATAACCAACACTCTCACAGAGATAGATTGACAGACTCAGCAAGCTTATTATCTGTCTCACAGTGACCTCCTGTCCACTATAATACACATATGTATAAACACCTACAAACGTGGACCTGCAAATTGTTCTCCTCTATCGTTCTGACAACCTAGGACCTAATGTTTTCCATTGTGATTGCAACAGAGGACCTACTGACTCTTTTGCTGTAAGTCCTCAGTTTGAATGTGTACACACAGCTTGTGATGATTGATAAACACAATCACACAGAGATAAACATACATGTAGTGACACACAGAGGGACAGACAGCTTACGTGTCTCACAGTGATCGCCTGTCCACTCTGGTAGACACAAACACACAGAGATAAACATACATGTAGTGACAAATAGAGGGACAGACAGCTTACGTGTCTCACAGTGATCGCCTGTCCACTCTGGTAGACACAAACACACAGAGATAAACATTGTGAGACACAGAGGGACAGACAGCCTACCCGTCTCACAGTGATCGCCTGTCCACTCTGGTAGACACAAACACACAGAGATAAACGTAGTGACACACAGAGGGACAGACAGCCTACCTGTCTCACAGTGATCGCCTGTCCACTCTGGTAGACACAAACACACAGAGATAAACGTAGTGACACACAGAGGGACAGACAGCCTACCTGTCTCACAGTGATCGCCTGTCCACTCTGGTAGACACAAACACACAGAGATAAACGTAGTGACACATAGAGGGACAGACAGCCTACCTGTCTCACAGTGATCGCCTGTCCACTCTGGTAGACACAAACACACAGAGATAAACATAGTGACACATAGAGGGACAGACAGCTTACCTGTCTCACAGTGATCGCCTGTCCACTCTGGTAGACACAAACACACATAACTGGTCTGCTGATTAACACACGTTGCTCCATTTATACATGGAGATGATACGCAGAGATCAACGGCTGAATAATTTAAAAAAAATAATGAATATTTAATTACACTGTATATCAGAAGTCTATTACCTACATGAACTGTGCCAGTCATGTAATTACCTAGTCCATGGCATTGCACTCCAATAACAATGTTTTATAGACATTTCTGTCCGAGTTGGTGTTTTGTGACATGTTGGCTTAATAGTCATGCTTAATAGGCAATGTTTCAAAACCAAATATTTGTAACTTAAACAAATCTTCTATTTCATCAAAAATTACTCAATAATTAAATTTTGAAAGGGAACAGGGTACAGGCATTTATTAATGGGAATAAAATTTCGAAAGCGGTGACAAATTAAAGTTGTTGCTTTGAATGTGTATGAAGTAACATGATACCGCCAAACAAGAAGTGTACTTTTCTTATGAGGTGATCACCAAAACGTCAAAAGCATACCAGTGATCTGTGATGTAGCTGCACAAGGTCTATAATCGTGTTATGATCCAGGGCTGTGATTTGACAAAAGTAACAAATCCTGAAAAATGGGAAGCGGGCCTCGGTCTCCCTTTGGTCTAGAGGACAAAGCCCCCTGAACCTCCTGTGGGTAGCAGGCCTGGGTCTCCCTTTGGTCTAGAGGACAAAGCCCCCTGAACCTCCTGTGGGTAGCAGGCCTGGGTCTCCCTTTGGTCTAGAGGACAAAGCCCCCTGAACCTCCTGTGGGTAGCAGGCCTGGGTCTCCCTTTGGTCTAGAGGACAAAGCCCCCCTGAACCTCCTGTGGGTAGCGGGCATGGGTCTCCCTTTGGTCTAGACGACAAAGCCCCCTGAACCTCCTGGATGTTTAATTTTGGAGGATATATACTGTACATCCCCACAAACAGGAAACTAGAGGTTTGGACACAATACAGGCTACTTCTCTTATTTTCTATATTTTGAAGCAAAGGGAGATTTGTAAAAATAAAAATAAATCCTGAGACATCACATGTCTGAAGATGATCCTTTGTCATACCAATATCACAAGAGTCTCCCATCCAGCCGTCTTGACAATCACAGATGAATGATCCAGGTGATGATATGATACAAGTAGCAGTGTTGGCACAGGGGTTAGGGTGGCACTCATCAACAACTACAATCAATAATAAATAATCACTTTGATTATTATAAAACAAACATGTTGTTCACTGTTTTACTGCCAGTTTTAATCTAGATATTGTTTTTTTTTAGAAGAAAAAGTCTGAAATGTAATATTTAAGCAAATATTTGCTATCAGCATGTTTTAACTGATAGTTTAAGAGCCATGAAATACACTTTTTCTGATGATGAAAGTTTTAATAAACAAAATGGGATGTCTATTTGTGAAGATTGATTAGATGATGTCATCTATGACATCACATGTTTACAAGAGCCCCAAAGGTCAAACTGCCCCGGGCACAAAATGTACATTGGTCTACGACAAAAACCATTAAATCTGACATTTTGAGATGTCAGCAGAAAAATTCTTAATTTGATTAATTTTTAATAAGGCCATAACATCTCAAAATCTTACTCATCTGAAAATTAAAAACATTCTTGATGATATGTGGCCAAGTACAAAATGTACAAACTCTGCATACAAATACACACACTTTTGCCCGGCAGGAAATCACCCTGGTACTCTAAAGGTCATGCAAAGTGTATATAAGTCACATGGTCTATATACAGTTTAAATTTGTAAAAATGTTCATGTTTATTCTTGACACATGAGGGCGCTATTTTGTTAGAACACAACAGGAACTCTGTGTCACAGCAGCCATGAAATCAAAAAACCGAATCTTTGCCCAGGAAAAAAAGTGATAATCCTCAAACATAGGTAACAAAACATTCAGTTAAATAACATGACAACAAAAACATTTTAGAGAACTGGCTTTTGCAAAGACAAGGAATTCAGTCAACTTTTATTCACAAATCAACCATGATGTTGCATCAGATCCCGCTGTGACATCACTGATTTGCTCATGAATAGGCACACTTTAATTACTTGTCAAATAGATACATGTATCAAAACACTCAAATTTACAATGAAACGGTAAAGAAAAAATAATAATATAACATAAAACGATAAAAATTTAAATACCAAGAAATATGACTTTTAAATCATTGCAGGATCGTTCTTAATAATAATAATATAATAATAAAGATTTGTAGCGCGCACATATCCACCCTGCTGGGCGCTCAAGGTGCGGAAACAAAGAAAAAGAAAAAAAAAAAAGAAAAAAAAACCATGAATACAAACAATATACAATGATAGCATAGGGAAAAAATTATGTACTGAGATACATGTACCTACAATGCAATTACAAATATACATCATCTTTGAAGAATTGTGACATAAGATGAGTTTTAAGCATCGACTTAAATCTAGTTATACTATGACAAGATTTGAGTTTAGTTGGAAGATGATTCCAGAGTCTCGGAGCCGCGACAGAAAAAGACCTATCACCCCAGTTCCGTTTTGAAGTTGGTTCCTTTAGGAGTGACATGTTGCTGGAGCGCAAATTGCGTGATGGAGTGTAGACTTTAAGCAGTTCAGAAATATAAATTGGAGCAATCCCCAACCCCCGCACCCCAATTCCCGATCTCCTATCCCTGGGGGAATTAAATGAATTATAGTAACATACCGATATCACAGATATCTCCTGTCCATCCATCAGAGCATTGACATACATAGAAGGTGAATCCATTTATACATATAGCTCCATTCATACATGGATCCACAGGGCTACAAGCATCCAATGCTAAAGAGATAAGATTATCAAAAGCCACTATTCACAAATGGTAATTTCAAAAAGCATAAAATGATCAGTTTTATATAAAACTTACTTGGCGTTACAGGGACAATATTGTCACGATCAGAGCAGACTTTTAACAGGGCATGGAATCGGTGTCCTAGTTTAAGATGAACAATGACTGAAAACTACCAGCTCATTTATGTAGCAGCAACGGTAATTATGACGTTATCAAGTAGGATTTTATTTTCAGTCACTGAGTTAATCTAAAACTAGCACTCCGATTCCATGCCCTGTCTGCTAGACCGAGGCTAGTGGTTTTAGCAGCAGGACTACTAGCTGCTGGGGTTTGGGTAGTCCGATGGGCTAGTGAAAAAAAAATTAAAAATAAATAAAAATATGCAAGAAACATTCAGTATGATCTAAGTATGATCTCAGCAAGAACATGTTGCTCACCAGCTCACCATTTCATTTCTTTTTCTTGTATTTATATTCACCTTTTTCAGGACTACTAAAAATGAGAAGAATTTTGACATAACTAGCCCTCGACAGGCCAGATGATTGTATTACAAGTTCTCCAACACAATTTACCTGTTTGACAGTTGGTATCTGTGTAACCTTGAATACAGCTACAGGAATAATGAGTCCTGAAATTATTACACAGCCCTCCGTTCTGACATGGTGAGCTAGCGCACTGGTCAAGAGCTGTCAGAAAAGAAACAATGAATATTTACTGCATTATGTTCAGCATTGGTAATGTGGACAAAACTGCTTTAGGGAGGAGGGCCAAAGTCATGGTACAGCCAAGCCTTTGAGAAGCCCGTCCAGGCCCAGGCCCAGGTTTTACCAGGGCCTACTGGCCAATATAATCCTCTAGCTGAGCACAAAACCCTTTACTAATGAATCGATCTCAAATAGCTCTTATTGTTAACACAGACTTGACTGACACGTCAGTTGTCTTTTGTTCACAACTGCAGTTGTTATAATGAGCTCTACTTGGCTAGGCCAGGCTGTCCAGAAGCCCATGTTGATTGGCAGGTACTATATTGTTACAGGATTAGGACTCACAAAAGACAGATTAGGAGACCAGGTACCCTGGCCTGGCCAGGCTTCTCAAAAGGCTTGGCTGTACCATGACTTTGGCCCTCCTTTATACCTTAGTATGTTTATTCTCTTAAACACTCAATAAATCAAAGTTTCCATGAACATACATGTACAAACATTTAAAAAAAAAACATCCTGTGATAATGACATTCTGCTGTCCAGGAGAAATCAGTGAAAATGCATTTACATTTTTTGTATTTATTCTTACATAGAATTTAGGAAAGTGTACTCTTTCCTAAATTCAAACTAGAAATGATCTTATTTTTCTTTTTAAAAAAATACAGAATCTCAGACAAACAAAATATATATATATATATAAAGCAAGATTAATAGAATAATCAGCTTTACACTCGATATAGGCATTTATGACTGGGATTAGGCATGGCCACACCTTCAGCTCAGTTCTTTATCCCCTGTAGCCATAGACAAAACCAGTCATGTATGACAAACTTTTGGTCTCTATAAATAATATCATGGATGAACATAAAACTTACGTATTTGGCAGACAGCTCCGCTCCATCCAGCATCACATGCACACAGGTATCCATTCAATATGTCAGTGCAGGTACCATTGTTGAGACACGGCTGAGTGGCACAATCATCGATATCTGATAAAACAAGATGCAGATGGCTGAGTGATACAATAATTGATATCTGAGAAAGAAACATTAAAGAACAGGTTCATATTCATTTCACATGACAGTGAACCCCTCCCCCAATGGATGTGCTGGAGAAAAAAAAGGAGAAGAGGAAATGCAGAGAAAGAGAGTGAAACAAATGAGAAATGACATACCAAGGTCACACTGGCTGCCTGTCCAGCCTGGAAGACAGACACACTGGAAGGATGTTAGCGTGCTGGAACATGCAGCACCATTCAGGCAAGGAAGGGAATCGCATGGATTTGATGCTATCAGAAAGAAAAATAGAAAATTTATATCAGGCTGGCACATTAATGGCTTCAAGTGTTACACCTTTGGTAATTACCCGATTAAAATACACTGAATTACATGTTTAAGTGATTTCCGAGTGTCTGTGGAAAAAAAAAAACCTACACAGTTGACTCAGACTGGAATCAAACCCTTGACTACCAGCACTAGTAAGCAGGAAGTTGTGAGTTTGATTCCTGCCCAAGTCGCCTGTGGGTTTTTTCCGCAGACTCTCGGTAAGCACCAAGTATACAGTGCTTCATTCATACGTCGTTGTAGGCCACAATCAAATAAATTGTTTAATATATCTCGATGCAAGAATTTCCTCAATACATAACATGACTCCTACTTACCAGTTTGACAGAGATCACCAGTTATTCCCGGCAAGCAACTACAGGTGAAATGTGTTGGGAAAGTGTTGCAGGATCCACCGTTCAGACACGGATTGGATGAACAAGGATCAACAACTACAAACACAAAGAGACATTACTATAAAGTTACAAAATAGTTCAAGTGTTTGTTGTGGGAAGGGGAGGGGAAGGGGAAGGGAAAGGGAAAGGGGAAGGGAAAGGGAAGGGGGAAGGGAAAGGGGAAGGGAAAGGGGAAGGGAAAGGAGGAAAGGGAGGAAAGGGAAGGAAAGGAAGGGAAAGGGAGGGAAAGGAGGGGAATGGAGGAAATGGGAGGGAAAGGGAGGGAAAGGGGTAAGGGAAAGGGAGGGCAAAGGGGAGGGCAAAGGGGAGGGCAAAGGGAAAGGGAAGGGGAGGGGAAAGGTAAAGGGAGGGGGAGGGGAAACAACATGCAACCCCTATCATTTCCCAACAGTGAGAAAATAACAGTGATTTTGTTCTAAGTGAAATTATTGCCAATGACTTCCAGTTCAATGTTAGGAAACTCTATGTCACTATATGGGCAATTCCATAAAAAAGTGTCCTGGACCCAAAATTTTGGAATCAAATTCATGGCAAAATTGTCAACTTAGTACATGTACGTAAGAATGATAGCTGGGCAATCCAAATCTGCATTTTGTTTGTGTTTTTTCTTTTGCTTGCAGTATTTTCCGTCGTTATTTAACAAATAAATTAATGAGGCTAATTCGTGATTTTTTGTCCTACTTTTGTTAAACTTTTCAATCTGCTCCCCTGGTTACATTATAAAATATATTTTAAATTTTTATGACTAAAAACATAAAACTGGAGGTGCTTGTTCTAAATAGTTGAGACGTTTTATGATAACGCTATTTTCAGGCTAATGAGGCTCGTTTAAATTAGCCCTTAATGACCATTTATGAAATGTAATGTCCATGACATTTTACGCTGTTTAGTTTCCCACTCTAAAGCCAATAAGAGATATTTTTATGAGACTTCATATGCAAAGCTAGTTTTTAGGGGCTAATCCTTGAATGTATGAAAATTTAAAAAAAAATTAATTACAATTGTCCTAACGAGCGTCATGGACATTACGTCATGGACATTACACATACACATTACACATTACACATACACGTACACATACTGCTTATATACCCTTTTAAAACAATATTACTGTTGAAAAACAATCACATTAGTTTGAGAAAATAAAAAACAACAAAGAGGGTTACAATTGGGAATGATAATTAGGAAGGAAAGATAAGATAACTATGGTAAATCACAAAGGAAAGAGTTATACTTGCGTAAATGTACAAAAAGGGGGTGATCATGAGGGGCGGGGTTTCAGTGAGATGCTAAGGGGAGTTCTGGTTCAAGAAATGTGTGGGAGAGGTTACAAATGGAGAAGAGAGATACTTGACAAGGTGTAATATACATGTACATATCAAAGGCAAGGGGTTACAGCATATTGTAAACAGCAGTGATAAGATGACGTACCATTAAACAAGTTGGTCGTAATGTCCATGACGCCAAAAATATGCCAAAATGTAATGTCCATGACACTTCATTAACATGTAAAACGAGTAAGTTGAAAGTTGTTCCTAAAAATGTTATTAATTTTTATGTTAACTGTTTCCCTGTTAACAAAATAAAAAAGAGTTTTAAAAATTTGGAACTTAAACTTCACAGAGTTTTGAAATTGATTGTGTTGTTCGTAAAACTCACTTCCGTTTTTCGTAATGTCCATGACGCTCGTTTGCAATACTCATACTCATTAATTAATTAAAACTATTTAAAAGACATAGTATCATTTGAAGTATTAGAACACAGGTTACAAGTATCCAACACAAAACAATCGATCAAAACTTTTATTTTTTTTTAACTGACATGTAAAGTTTAAAAAATGTCCCAAAACATAATGTCCATGACATGGAATTGCCCATATGTAAGTTTATAACATGCATACCCAGTTTAAACTCTCTGAAGAATGAACAAATTAACAGCCATTTAACCCTGCAAGATTTTTGTTTCAAATTTCACAAATTATCTCCCCAATTATAATGATTCTTCAACTTATTACCACAAGTTAAACCCTAATCCACCAAAATTATGCATTAAAAAGTCACCCAGTTGTTGGACATGATGAAATTGGTACAGTGGCCAATGCAAAGCATCCATGACTTGGCTATACACTAGGCCTGGGCGAATAGTGAAATTTACTATTCGATTAATCGCGCGGCATATATTCGCGAATATTCGACTATTCGCGAATAGTTGGCAAAATTTTCCCCGCGGTTTATAAATACGAAAACATGTGTTTTGAAAGTAATTTGTGGCCTACTTGTAAGCTTCAGACATAGACAAATACATACATTGAGGTCTTGAATGCCTCTTATTGTTTCCTCTTTATTTCTTGCTAAATTGTACTCGAAATAATTGTAAGTGAAAATCCAATGGTCGTCACAAGTTTGTTATTGCTTTGGCAGCGTGGGAAACTTCCAGCACAATAAGCACATGCTAATTCACGCGCACGTTTATGTTCATCCCATATCAACAGAGGGAAGGCTACCTAAACGTAATAAAATGAACGCGATCGAGTTGTATTCAAGTCGTCATTAAGAGTAATGCCAGTACGTTAACGGTCACCCTAATTATTTCAAATCAATCAGTCCTTCAGACGAAACAAATAAAATCACCAATGTAAGCAGTGTTTATGCTCATGTAGGGGCCACTCTTTAGACGTTATTCGTTGTTCACAAAAATACAAAGCTTCCGGATCCACATTGTGCCCCGCACTCTGCTTAAAAAGCTTTCAAATCACATGGTGCCTGTGCCCCTGAACTGATTTTGTACTGTACAATTGTAAATGTATTTTTTGAGTTGCATGCTTTGAGCTGCAGACTGTGTGTGCATTGTGTACAAGGTTATAATTCAGGATCCCAGTATCATGTGCCCATTTCAGCGTGTCGTGATTGGATAGATTTGCATAGTTGCTATTTTATTATTTTTCTCATTGGCTGTTCGATCATGAATATATTCATTATGTTGCATATTCAATGATTTTGGGGGTCGATGTTTCACTGTGGTTTCACTGGGCCCATCTTTGGAAAAGAAGCACCTGTCTATTGGGTCTGGGAAAGGGAATCAGCGAATCACTATTTGGCGCCTGCATACTGCATTCATGTTACATTAAACATGCTGACATGTAAACAGCGTATTCGGTGGAGGATCGAGTGCACACGAAAGTTGGATTATAACTTATTATTCCCCGGACCACTCTTTTCACTATACGAACAATAAAGGTACTAAAAGAATTTGAGCATATCAGGCAGCGGCAGCACCCGACCTGTTAAACTGGGGGGAAAGAGGGGGCATGCTTAAATTTAAGGGGGCAAACATTAATCTTTAATGTAATTTTGTACTGCTGAAAAAGCATTGACTTACTATCGGGGAAAAATTGGGGGGGGGGGGGGCAAATTGGGGAGAAATTGGGGGAACAAGGAAAGATCAAAGATCATTGAGGTTAAAGCTTCTATATATACAATATTGGTAATCTTTATAAACAAAAACCATAAATTATCACAGGTTTTTCATGGGAGAAAACTACAGTCATACATGTCAGATGGCATTCAAGAAAATCACCCTTTGCTATCAGAAGTAATAAGAGTTAGATACATACCCACATCACAGATTGGTCCATCCCATCCTTCAGTACAGTTACAGGTGTAATAGTTTATGTGGTTAATACAGGCAGCGTTATTCTGACAAGGATTGGATGCACACAAGTCAACACCTGGGTGAAAAACAAAAACTTATTTAAAGCCTCTTTAATAATAATAATAATAATAATGGTGGATTTTTATATCGCGTCATCTCCATCACTATGTGATGCTCAATGCGCATTTTACATTATTATCCCTGTCATCAGGCTACTTTTAAATCATTCCTGGATCATTCTCAACTTCCTGGGAAGTATACAGCCCTGGCAGTCTGTGAGATGCTCATCAACTAATCACACACAATTACCATCTTTGCCCTCACAGGTCCCCATTTATACTCCTAGGTGAAGAGAAGCAACTCAGAGTTGCTCTATTAATTAACTCTTATTGATTTTTGCCCTACACCGACGTTTGTTTAGGGAAAAAACATTTAATAAATTGTGTCAATGCAGAAGTCATGCACACGGGAGTCTTCATAGATAGGTCTAGTGACTACGCCATAACTGTACACTGCTATAAGAGTAGCAACCTATGCTCTTTAAGGGTGATATTCACCAATATCGCACCTGGTACCCATCCATCTTTTCAGGCATTGGAATCTATAGGAATCTGTCTATAGGAATCTGTCAGTGGTAATACTCAATGGTATCACAGTTGGTACCCATCCATCCGTTCATAGGTTACAGGTTATAGCAAGGCTATCTGTCAGTGGTAATACTCACTGGTATCACAGTTGGTACCCATAGGAATCTCTGTGGTAATACTGGTATCACAGTTGGTACCCATAGGAATCTGTGGTAATACTGGTATCACAGTTGGTACCCATCCATCCGTTCATAGGTTACAGGTTATAGCAAGGCTATAGGAATCTGTCAGTGGTAATACTCACTGGTATCACAGTTGGTACCCATAGGAATCTCTGTGGTAATACTGGTATCACAGTTGGTACCCATCCATCCATCCATTCATAGGTTATAGGTTATAGCTAGGCTATAGGAATCTGTCAGTGGTAATACTCACCGGTATCACAGTTGGTACCCATAGGAATCTCTGTGGTAATACTGGTATCACAGTTGGTACCCATCAATCCAGTAAAAGCTAGGTTAGGAATCCATCTGTGGTAATACTCACTGGTATCACAGTTGGTACTAGGGCTGTTCCGGTTATCCGGTTATCCGGATACCCGACCGAAACTGTCATTACCCGGTTCCATTTTTCGGTTCCAATTACCCGTAAACGACTTTTTAAAATTTGGACTTAACAATGAGCGGAGCGAACAGAAATCTGTGACTCTTGAACAATGTAATGTTTACACTTTTACAGACAATTATCTTTAAATTCAAGAGATTATGCTCCAATAAAGCCTCTGTAGTATTTTACCGACATTTACCATACATTTTTCTCCAACTGTTTGTGATACATTGTATCGAATCGTTAAGGCTGCAAAGGGCATGGCAGCGGCTGCTTCAAACAACTTTTCAAACCAGCAGCACAGGAGGGAATGTTTGCCTATTGTTCGCAGTTACTGGATTAGTGGGGCAATTGTGCATTCCGATCATGATTGGGTAATTTATAGCTTGTTACAAGAATACAGAGACCTGACGTAAACGGCTGTTCAATGTCGGAGATACGGCAGTGGACGACGTGGTGCATTACGCGAATGAAACATGCACCAGACGGTGCCACATGAGGAAACACGCACAGGCAGCGGGCGCATCAGTTTTATTTCAGAAATAACTTTCAGTAAATATTATAAATGCATGTACTTATTTCACCAAGAGGTTTTACTTTAATAAAAACGACACAGTAAAGAATTTTTTTTGTTACCATTTACAGTACATGTATTTGTACACCACTGGAGGCATGTTTTCAACAAAAATGAAAACGGGTATCTGGGTATCCAAAGTTTCCTGATTTCGGGTATCAGGTTCCAAAAATATCCGAAAACGCACACCCCTAGTTGGTACCCATCTATCTTTTCAGGCATTGACAGCTATAGGAATCTGTCTTTGGTAATACTCACCGGTATCACAGTTGGTACCCATCCATCCATTCAAGCATTCACAGCTATAGGAATCCACCAGGTTATTACACAATGCTCCATTCTGACAGGGATTGCTGGTACAGGGGTTGATCTCTAGAATTTCATGAAGACAAGATCGGGTAGGAATACAGTGAGATCAGTTAGAAGTTTACCTCTGTACAATACAACATCAACAAGAATTGGATGGCAGAATGAATACTTCATGTACAAAAGTTGGTTTCTTACCCCTGATCCATACCTATTTGTTTCAACTGTAATGCACTGGTTACAGTCATGCATGTATTCATACATAATTACACAACAGTGTTCATCCATTACAGGCTCTTTTTCTAAACTTTTTTTTCACCATGAACAATTTTTTGGAGAAAGAAATGTTCAAGAAACCATTTAATTCTCCATGAAATTCCACTTCATATGATGCCAATATCAATAGGTTTTCTTTTAACAAGGGTGTAATTGGGCAGTTGTGAAAAATCCACATAAATTTTGCTAGGGGTTATTGGGGCCGCTGTTGTGAACAGCGCTGGGGTAAAATCTATAGTTCTGAGCGTTTGCTTTGCTTTCCTTTATTGCTTAAATCTTACGTTGTGATTTGTAAAAACACGGATAAATCACACCCCTGTTATAAAATGATTGGTTATCGATATTACTTTCCCTGACCTTGTTTTAATCCATCTCAGCCCAGATGTACCCACCCCTCCCCATCTCTATAAATCACACCCCTGTTATAAAATGATTGGTTATCGATATTACTTTCCCTGACCTTGTTTTAATCCATCTCAGCCCAGATGTACCCACCCCTCCCCATCTCTATAAATCACACCCTTGTTATAAAATGATTGGTTATCGATATTACTTTCCCTGACCTTCTTTTAATCCATCTCAGCCCAGATGTACCCACCCCTCCCCATCTCTATAAATCACACCCTTGTTAAAAAATGTTTGGTTAACGATATTAATTTCCCTGACCTTCTTTTAATCCATCTCAGCCCAGATGTAACCCCCCGCCCCATCTCTATAAATCACACCCTTGTTATAAAATGATTGGTTATCGATATTACTTATCCATCTCAGCCCAGATGTACCCACCCCTCCCCTCTCTATAAATCACACCCTTGTTATAAAATGATTGGTTATCGATATTACTTTCCCTGACCTTGTTTTAATCCATCTCAGCCCAGATCTACCCACCCTCCCCATCTCTATAAATCACACCCTTGTTATAAAATGATTGGTTATCGATATTACTTTCCCTGACCTTGTTTTAATCCATCTCAGCCCAGATGTACGTACCCACCCCTCCCCATCTCTATAAATCACACCCTTGTTATAAAATGTTTGGTTATCGATATTACTCTCCCTGACTTTGTTTTAATCCATCTCAGCCCAATTGTACCCACCGCTCCCCATCTCTATAAATCACACCTTGTTATAAAATGATTGGTTATCGATATTACTTTCCCTGACCTTGTTTTAATCCATCTCAGCCCAGATCTACCCACCCCTCCCCATCTCTATAAATCACACCCTTGTTATAAAATGATTGGTTATCGATATTACTTTCCCTGACCTTGTTTTAATCCATCTCAGCCCAGATGTATCCACCCCTCCCCATCTCTATAAATCACACCCTTAATTGTTATAAAATGATTGGTTATCGATATTACTTTCCCTGACCTTCTTTTAATCCATCTCAGCCCAGATGTACCCACCCCTCCCCATCTCTATAAATCACACCCTTGTTATAAAATGATTGGTTATCGATATTACTTTCCCTGACCTTGTTTTAATCCATCTCAGCCCAGATGTACCCACCCCTCCCCATCTCTATAAATCACACCTTGTTATAAAATGATTGGTTATCGATATTACTTTCCTGACCTTGTTTTAATCCATTTCAGCCCAGATCTACCCACCTCCCCATCTCTATAAATCACACCCTTGTTATAAAATGATTGGTTATCGATATTACTTTCACTGACCTTGTTTTAATCCATCTCAGCCCAGATGTACCCACCCTCCCCATCTCTATAAATCACACCCTTGTTATAAAATGATTGGTTATCGATATTACTTTCCCTGACCTTGTTTTAATCCATCTCAGCCCAGATGTACCCACCCCTCCCCATCTCTATAAATCACACCCTTGTTATAAAATGTTTGGTTATCGATATTACTTTCACTGACCTTGTTTTAATCCATCTCAGCCCAGATGTACCCACCCCTCCCCATCTCTATAAATCACACCCTTGTTATAAAATGATTGGTTATCGATATTACTTTCACTGACCTTGTTTTAATCCATCTCAGCCCAGATCTACCCACCCCTCCCCATCTCTCTAAATCACACCCCTGTTATAAAATGATTGGTTATCGATATTACTTTCCCTGACCTTGTTTTAATCCATCTCAGCCCAGATCTACCCACCTCCCCATCTCTATAAATCACACCCCTGTTATAAAATGATTGGTTATCGATATTACTTTCCCCGACCTTGTTTTAATCCATCTCAGCCCATATGTACCCTCACATCCCGATCTCTATAAATCACACCCTTGTTATAAAATGATTGGTTATCGATATTACTTTCCCTGACCTTGTTTTAATCCATCTCAGCCCAGATGTACCCACCCCTCCCCATCTCTATAAATCACACCCTTGTTATAAAATGATTGGTTATCGATATTACTTTCCCTGACCTTGTTTTAATCCATCTCAGCCCAGATGTACCCACCCCTCCCCATCTCTATAAATCACACCCTGTTATAAAATGATTGGTTATCGATATTACTTTCCCTGACCTTGTTTTAATCCATCTCAGCCCAGATCTACCCACCCCTCCCCATCTCTATAAATCACACCCTTGTTATAAAATGATTGGTTATCGATATTACTTTCACTGACCTTGTTTTAATCCATCTCAGCCCAGATGTACCCACCCCTCCCCATCTCTATAAATCACACCCGTTATAAAATGATTGGTTATAGATATTATTTTTCCTGACCTTGTTTCACAAAGACCATGATACCAAACATCCTGAGAAATTATTCCGCCTGATAAACTGCCATTTTTAAGAAAACGTGAAACATAATACAAAATTTAATTTAAAATCACAGCTGTGATTCATTTTCCACATTAAAAGGCATACAAAAACAAATGTGAATGAATTTCACTATTTTTTTATTAAAGACACAGCGACATAAGCTGGATGTATCTACAGACATTTTACAAATGGTGTCCTCTCTCTCTCTGTAAAGGGATGACACAACATTGGTCATTACCCGATTACAAAATTACTAACTTGACGGGACAATATCGTCACGGTCAGAGCAGACTTTCAACAGGGCATGGAAATGGGTGTCCTAGTTTAAGATGAACACAGTGACTGAAAATTACTGGCTCATTTATGCAACAGCAATGATAATATGACCTTAGCGTGTGGGGTATTACTGGCTCATTTATGCAACAGCAATGATAATATGACCTTAGCGTGTGGGGTATTACTGGCTCATTTATGCAACAGCAATGGTAATATGACCTTAGCGTGTGGGGTATTACTGGCTCATTTATGCAACAGCAATGGTAATATGACCTTAGCGTGTGGGGTATTACTGGCTCATTTATGCAACAGCAATGATAATATGACCTTAGCGTGTGGGGTATTACTGGCTCATTTATGCAACAGCAATGGTAATATGACCTTAGCGTGTGGGGTATTACTGGCTCATTTATGCAACAGCAATGATAATATGACCTTAGCGTGTGGGATATTACTGGCTCATTTATGCAACAGCAATGATAATATGACCTTAGCGTGTGGGGTATTACTGGCTCATTTATGCAACAGCAATGGTAATATGACCTTAGCGTGTGGGGTATTACTGGCTCATTTATGCAACAGCAATGATAATATGACCTTAGCGTGTGGGGTATTACTGGCTCATTTATGCAACAGCAATGATAATATGACCTTAGCGTGTGGGGTATTACTGGCTCATTTATGCAACAGCAATGATAATATGACCTTAGCGTGTGGGGTATTATTTTCAGTCACTGAAAGTAGCACTCTGATTCCATGGCCTGTTGATCATGACGACAGTGTCCCTTCAATGTGCAGTTGGTAAAATTTCCAATCATCCTGAACAATTATTCTGTCTGAAGTCCTCTCATTTCAGAGAAGGCATCAACAAATACACACATTTACAACAAGTTGGAAACCTCTTCTACAGAAATAGAAAATATAAACATCTCAGTTATGAAAATTTTCGACTTGACTCTTATTTTGTGGTAACAGGTCACAATTATTAGCACTATTGTTTAATTACCTGTTTGGCAGTTTGTACCGTTGAAGCCATAGGAACATTGGCAGGTGTAACCATTCACTTGATCCATACAGGTGCCTCCGCTCATACATGGATTACTCAAACACTCATTCATATCTGTAAGGAACAATACACCAATTATTTCTCATAAATAAGAACTAATAAGATTTTATTCATATCATCATTATCCTGAAATAACTGAGTCCTGATTTACTGTCATATTGAATGAACAGCACTGCAGTCATTAGCTCAGTTTTGAAAAAAAATACTTCCTACAGTTAATAATCCAGTCCCTTTCTATCCCTATACCTACTTATATGACAGATATTCTGCCAAAGTCGCATGGTAAACTCAGCAGGATCCACACCTATTAACCCATCTCAGCCCAATTGTACCCACCCTTCCCTCATCTCTATAACACCTACCTATATCACAGACATCGCCCATCCACCCAGCCATACAATCACATGTGAAGAACTCAATCCGATTACTGCAGATGGCTCCATTCTGACATGGGTCACTGTTGCAAGGATTCACAGCTAAAGAAATAATTTGATTACATCTGAATTAGTTCCCAAGTTATTAAAGGCAAAATAAATGTATAAATGTGTCATTATATTTATAATAATAATAATAATGGAGGCATTTTTAAAGCGCTCTTACACGAGGTATCACAGCACTGTACATTATTACCCCTGCTCATCAGGCGCATAAATCATTCCTGAAACCATCTCAGCTCCCTGGGGAGTATACATCTCAATTGCTGCCATTTCGGCGCATATAGGGCTAATCAAACACAACAACCAACTCTGCCCTCACAGGTACCCATTTATCCCTGGGTGGAGAGAAGCAATTATGGTAAAGTGTCTTGCTCAAGGACACAAGCACCACGGTCGCGGTCGGGATTCGAACCCACATTCTGACGACTCAGCCATCAGAACACAAATCTGATGCACTAAACCGCTCGGCCATGGCACTCCATTATCACCCCTACACTAAACTGGAATAAACAACAGGAATCTGCACATAGTATTAGCCAACAATATCTTTGGTTTTTTAAACTTTTTTTTAATAGATGTAAATAAACACATACAAAATTATTGTAAGCTTAACATATTGGCACCCTATTTTCAAATACAATTTAGTTGCCCTGATACACTGAATCTACCCCCGGGTAGAGGGGAATCGGTGGAGGGGAGGAGCTCTTGTTTTGTACCTTGAGTGCAGTTGATTCCTTGCCATCCTCTTACACACTGGCAGGTATATGATGTCAGCTGGTTGATACATGTACCGTTGTTATCACATGGGGAGAGTTTACATGGATTCATGGCTGCAAAAAGAAGATTGAATAATTATTCCGTTGTTATCACATGGGGAGAGTTTACATGGATTCATGACTGCAAAAAGAAGATTGAATAATTATTCCATTGTTATCACATGGGGAGAGTTTACATGGATTCATGACTGCAAAAAGAAGATTGAATAATTATTCCGTTGTTATCACATGGGGAGAGTTTGCATGGATTCATGACTGCAAAAAGAAGATTGAATAATTATTCCGTTGTTATCACATGGGGAGAGTTTACATGGATTCATGACTGCAAAAAGATTGAATAATTATTCCATTGTTATCACATGGGGAGAGTTTACATGGATTCATGACTGCAAAAAGAAGATTGAATAATTATTCCGTTGTTATCACATGGGGAGAGTTTGCATGGATTCATGGCTGCAAAAAGAAGATTGAATAATTATTCCGTTGTTATCACATGGGGAGAGTTTACATGGATTCATGGCTGCAAAAAGAAGATTGAATAATTATTCATAAATGCAACAAGACAATCTTATTGGATGAAATGTGATCATGTGGGAGTGTATTAACAGCTGGTAAAGATGGGCTGTCTATGCATTATTGGCAATAATAACCAACCAGCAAGTATGTACGTAGGAGCCAAGTATGCAAGTATCCACTACGCTGGAATGAACCAATCAAAGTCTGCAAGTTTTGTATTCATGTCAAGCGGACTCAAATGTTGGATTTGTCAGATTCTTTCTGGCTCTTTTTGAATACAAATAGCACTGGATATTAAACAATTTTGAAAACGAAATGAAGGTGCACTGGGCATTTATGGCCAGGGACGATAAAGGACCCAGCCTTCCATTCGGTCCTTTATTGCCCATGGCCACGACCCCTTGGTCTTTATCCTGAAAAGACTGCATGACAAACTTTTATTCTCTTATTAAGACTCAAGACTTATTAAGACTCAAGACAAGTTTGGTGGCAGGACGAGTCTAGCCCCATACGCTGTTAAATGGAAGGTTGGAAAAACTGAATTTATGGTCGGTCCTGTCAAAAATGCATTTGGGCACTTAATTACTTTGTTAATGTTAAAGTCATTGTACACTGTATTATAATGTTGGCAAAACAGCTACTTAAATTGTAAGAGTATTCTTTGAATCAAGATGTACATTAAAAAACCAACCAAAGTTTCAGATTTATTACATTGTGTCGTTATTCAGAAAACTGTTTTATTTTTTTGAGAATACCAATGATGTACAGGAACTTTATAATTAAAACCAAGCTTTTGATTATTATTTTGTGAAATATCTAACTTTTTTAAATATTTTAACTTTCTGAAGTTTTTAAGAGGGATTTGAGGACATTATTTTCCAGTGGTCAATACTTACAGGTTTCACAATTGACACCAGTGAATCCAATAGGACACAGGCATTCATATTGGTTGGAATAGTTGATGCATGTACCTCCATTAATACACGGACTGCTAATGCACTCATTGATATCTGAGGAATTGAAGAAACAAACAGGGCCCAATGTCATGGCATTGCTTAAAGTGAGGGTACAACTGATTGTGACTGACACAGGCAGTACATATGATTGTGACTGACACAGGCAGTACATATGATTGTGACTGACACAGGCAGTACATATGATTGTGACTGACACAGGCAGTACATATGATTGTGACTGACACAGGCAGTACATATGATTGTGACTGACACAGGCAGTACATATGATTGTGACTGACACAGGCAGTACATCTGTGACTGATGCAGGCAGTACATATGATTGTGACTGACACAGGCAGTACATATGATTGTGACTGACACAGGCAGTACATCTGATTGTGACTGACACAGGCAGTACATCTGATTGTGACTGACACAGGCAGTACATCTGATTGTGACCGACACAGGCAGTACATCTGATTGTGACTGACACAGGCAGTACATATGATTGTAACTAGCTGACACAGGCTGTACATATGATTGTGACCGACACAGGCAGTACATATGATTGTGACCGACACAGGCAGTACATATGATTGTGACTGACACAGGCAGTACATCTGATTGTGACTGACACAGGCACTACATCTGTGACTGACACAGGCAGTACATCTGTGACTGACGCAGGCAGTACATATGATTGTGACTGACACAGGCAGTACATATGATTGTGACTGACACAGGCAGTGTCCTTCAGCTATTGACATCACATGCATGAGGTCTACACTGTGTCAATACATAATAGACGAGAATTAATCAACTATAAATGTAGCAAAATGTAAATGTTTGACGCAGCTTAAAGCAAAATCCAAGCTGCCTATAAATATGGCGTCTATTAAAAATTATCTACAGCAGAGGTCAAAATGAACACTAGTCCATTTGTCCGAGGCTAGTGGTTTTTAGTAGCAGGACTACTAGCTGCTGGGGTTTGGGTAGTCCGATGGGCTAGTGAAAAAAATTATATAAAAAATTTAATTATACTTCAAGTATGCAAGTACAAAATACGGTTTAAATCAGTCGGTTTAAATCTTTGGAAAGTATTATTACACCAACCTAACATTCACAAACCAACAAGAAATCCTTACTTGAAGACAAGGGCTGAATCTAGGGTTGTATAGGGGGGCAGGGGTGGAACACTGCAAAATGAGGGAACATGTAATCAAAAACAGGAGTCAAGTGCCCCCTCACTCCCTACTAGGGGTGGACGATATCAAGATAATATCGTAACGATACGATATTCAATAAAATATCAGCTAAATCGGTTATGGTTTTGAAAATATCGAAATATTGCCATATTGACGACATTCCAAAAATATTGCCGATATTCCAAAAATATAGCCGATATCAAATTTATATCGCTCTTTTTAGTTAAACTATCGCCGGAGTGATAAATTGTCTCCAAATATCATGTCATGGTGATATCAACGAAGTTACGGTATCGTGAAGAGCGTTTTTTTGTGCGTGGTCTTTTTTTGTGCGTTACTACTGGTTGGCACGTGGGCCTTAACTAAAGGCTAGTCCCAGGATCACGTGGTACACTCTCCTGGTATAACCGCGATGGTGTACATTGAGAGATTGTTCACATTCAGCAAATGTTGGATAACAGGATAAAAGCATGGATGATGACCGCTGAACTGTGTGATCAATCAATGGCTGGTTCATTATCAGCTCTGAGATATGGAGGGCTGTAGGCACTTATAAACCACAGGTTTGTTTATGAACGTCACGGCAAGTTTTTTATGAAATGTTTGTCGCACCAAGCGGCAAAAATCTAAGAACTCAGCTCGTTTTGGAGCGACTGTTTGGAGTAACTGTTTATTACCTAAGCAACTTCCTTGTAGAACTTGCATGTAAAAGTAGTTATTTCGGTGTCTAATGTCGTTAATGTACGATACATACATTTTTTTCATGTATTTAAAAGATCTGCATATTGAGACGATAATATCATATCATATATTGCCGATATCATGTCGGTCGATAATTGACTATCAAAAAAATGAATATCATCACCCCTACTCCCTAATGTACATGTACCTCTGATGCTTGGAGCAATTACCTACCAGTTTCGCATCTTGTTCCCGAGTAGCCTGGCAGACAGACACATCTAAAAGCATTGCTGCCTTCATAACATGAACCTCCATTCAAACAAGGCTGACTAACACACTCCATGGATTCTGTAACAAGAATTAACCATTAACAACTGTTATATCCAATAATAATGTGTGACACATACAAAAACAAGGAAGTAAAGGTTTGTCCCACAGTCTTTACCACAGAATGAAGACCGAGGGATCGTGGCCACAGGCAATAAAGGACCAACCCTGAGGTCTTTATCCTGCAGAAAAGACCAAGTGTTGAATTTTGTTTTCCCATTCATAAATGCCCATCTTGACTTCGCTTTCAAAATTTCAATATTCAGTCATTTGTATTGAAAAAATGAGCCAGAGAGCAACTGACAAATGCACAGAGAACGGAAGTTCCAGTTCAGCCAGTGCGTGCATTTGGAAATATTTAACTTCCAAGACTTCTGCATGTGTATTACAAATAAATCAGGGTGTCCATTTAGCAAACTGGGCGTCCAAAAGACACCTATTTGTGTTGCTGGCTAAAACTTATGATGATGGTATGGATAGACAGCCATTTGTGTTGCTGGCTAACACTTATGATGATGGTATGGATAGACACCCATTTGTGTTGCTGGCTAACACTTATGATGATGGTATGGATAGACAGCCATTTGTGTTGCTGGCTAACACTTATGATGATGGTATGGATAGACACCCATTTGTGTTGCTGGCTAACACTTATGATGATGGTATGGATAGACACCCATTTGTGTTGGTGGCTAACACTTATGATGATGGTATGGATAGACACCCATTTGTGTTGCTGGCTAACACTTATGATGATGGTATGGATAGACACCCATTTGTGTTGCAGGCTAACACTTATGATGATGGTATGGATAGACAGCTATTTGTGTTGCTGGCTAACACTTATGATGATGGTATGGATAGACACCCATTTGTGTTGCTGGCTAACACTTATGATGATGGTATGGATAGACAGCCATTTGTGTTGCTGGCTAACACTTATGATGATGGTATGGATAGACACCCATTTGTGTTGCTGGCTAACACTTATGACGATGGTATGGATAGACACCCATTTGTGTTGCTGGCTAACACTTATGACGATGGTATGGATAGACAGCCATTTGTGTTGCTGGCTAACACTTATGATGATGGTATGGATAGACACCCATTTGTGTTGCTGGCTAACACTTATGATGATGGTATGGATAGACAGCCATTTGTGTTGCTGGCTAATACTTATGATGGTGGTATGGATAGACACCCATTTGTGTTGCTGGCTAACACTTATGATGATGGTATGGATAGACACCCATTTGTGTTGCTGGCTAACACTTATGATGGTGGTATGGATAGACACCCATTTGTGTTGCTGGCTAACACTTATGATGATGGTATGGATAGACAGCCATTTGTGTTGCTGGCTAACACTTATGATGATGGTATGGATAGACAGCCATTTGTGTTGCTGGCTAACACTTATGATGATGGTATGGATAGACACCCATTTGTGTTGCTGGCTAACACTTATGATGATGGTATGGATAGACACCTATTTGTGTTGCTGGCTAACACTTATGATGATGGTATGGATAGACAGCTATTTGTGTTGCTGGCTAACACTTATGATGATGGTATGGATAGACACCCATTTGTGTTGCTGGCTAACACTTATGACGATGGTATGGATAGACAGCCATTTGTGTTGCTGGCTAACACTTATGATGATGGTATGGATAGACATTTGTGTGCTGGCTAACACTTATGATGATGGTATGGATTAGGCCTGTGCAAATAATTCGATTATTCGAATATTCGCGAATAGTTGTTGCTAATCGTACTCGTATTCGCGGTATTTGAATTATTCGATTAATCGCGCAGGCGCGAATACCTGGCAACTATTCGCGAGTAATGACCAATTGCCTTCCAAACCATCCATAACTTGTGGTCATGAAGTGTTTGCTAACTATTTGCAACCACTATTTGTGAGTAATCCTATTAAGCTGGCAATTACAGTTTTGTCTAGTCATGGGAGTAAGCATTGTAGTGTTTTTAACTAGTAATGCCTTTGATTGAGGAAGCCGACAAGTCAGGCTGGCTGGCTGTGACTGCAGCGACTGTTACCTGCAATAATGCATTGCCTTTACACAACATAAAAATTGCGGTCGTGAACTGTTCGTGAACTATTCGCGAATACTATTCGCGAGCAATGCTGCCAATTGTACTGTTCTGTCCAGGCACTACTGGTAGTTGTACGCATTGTAGTATTCTCGAATAGTACTCACGAGTAGTGCCTTTGAGGGAGCCGACAGGGCAGCCTGGATGGCTGTGACTGCATCGACTGTAAAAGTAGCATAAACTTAAAAGTAACAAACTTAAAAGTAGCATAAACTGAAGGTAATTACTAATTAAATTTGAACACTACAAAATCATGTAACGTTTTTGTTTTTGAAGAAAAGCTGGAGATGATGAATTAATGATTAAACAACTGCGATTAATGTTTCATGTTGTTTATTTATTACACATCGATTTGTTTGAAAATGTCAATTTATTTTCATAAATATTAACTACGAAAAGCATGGTCTTTGGTCACTGTCTTTCGCATTGCTGGTGTAATTGCCTTTGCACTTGCAGGTAACGTAGGTCTACTGATGAGTAATGATAAATCCCACCGATCCACTTATTGCATGACGTAATTGTTTGCCACGCCCCATTTGGTTCCCAAGAAAAGTTTGTCCAATAATGATAACGTAATTTGCGGTGAGCACAAGTCAATCACAAACCGCATAGGCCGTCGTACAAAATCAGTTCAGGGTACACTCACCACGTGCGTACCTGAACCAAAGGTTTGTAAGCATAGTGCGGGGCACACTGCAGAAGCCAGCTTTGGACGTAAACAACGAACACGTCTAAAAAGTGGCCCCTGCATGAGCATAAACACGTACTGCTTGCATGGTTATTTATTTTGTGTATAGGACTAGGCTAATCGATTTGAAATAACAGGGATGACCGTCAACTTATTGGTATTTCTTAACGGCGACTTAAATATAAATAAAAGATCTATTCAATGCGTTCATTTTATGGGGTTTAGGTTATCCCTCTGTTGACATGGGATGAACGTAACTGCGCGTGACTTAGCATGTGCTCAATGTGCACTGTTAATGCTAATTTGTGCTGGAAGTTTCCCACGCTGCCAGAGTAATAACTCGACGGCGATTGGATTTTCACTTACGAAAATGTATTATTTCTAGTACAATTTTGCAAGAAATAAAGAAAAAACAACAACAGGCATGAAAGAGCTTAATGTATGTGTTTGTTTATTGTCTGAATGTTACAAATAGGCCAGAAATTACTGTCAAAGCAATTGTTTTTAGGGTCATTCCGTGTCAATTCAACCAATGGGGGTACGGGTCACCTCTCAGATTTGGCTGAAATTCATTTCTAACATTCATCTATGGGTATAATGAACACATGCAAAATAAAACATTCCAACTCCAAGTCGTTTCGGAATTACGGCCCGTCAAAGTTGGGATGCTACCCCCCCTTCCAGTGCGCGCGATTCGCGTCATTGAATATTTTGCGTTTTCAAATGCCCTTTAGAGCACCTTTAAAATAAGATACAAAGCTGAAAATTGGTACCTAGGGTGACTGTCACCCAAATAACTCAAATCTGGCCTCAAAACAAGTGTATCTCACCCCCCTTTCTCTTTATAGTCTGCTCAAAACACTAATTTATTCTGCCAATAAAATTAATTTCCATTTTCAGACCCCCCTAATACTCATGATTGATAATCAGAAAAGCTTCATATATATCTGTATTATATAGACACATGTGGTTACCCCCAAGCAAGGATAGAGCCCTTTGCTCATTTAATAAATTTTTGGCAAGGCTCCAAAGTTGGTTCCAGACACAAAATATCGAAAAAATACCGAAATTCTCGGTGACCTTTGACCTTGGCAACACTTACCCACCAACTTGAAACTTACACCATTTGTTAATACAAGTCTAATCTACATTTGTACCAAATTTCGTTTTGGAGACTCTTCTCCTTCATGGTGAGGCAGCATTTTGAAATTAGGGTATTTTGCCCATTTTTGTGAGTCGTGATAGCAATGAACAAAGATATATTATATTGTCTTTATTGGTCCCAAAGTGTTGTAATATGACAATTAAACCACTATTGTTAGAAAATAATGATTAATTTTGATCTTACAGGTGTTTAAATGTATTATTTGAAGACAATCTACACAAAAATGTCATAATTGTCATGTATTAATTTAATACATTATCGGCACAGGATAACTCGCCAACCTGAAATCAAGAAAATATTAATTCCTGAAGGTCTTTAATATTGTACTGTATCATTTACTGCGCAATACTTTGTCCTCAATACATGTAGTTCAATTCCATTCTATTTGAAATCAGGAAGCAATGCCATGATGCGATCATAGTCTGTAGAAAATAATTTGTACTGGCGTCCTCCATACCCTTGCATCTCTGGATCGCTAATTGTACAGATTATGTCCTGAATTTGGGACATAACACTCATTGTGATGATCTGATGGCCAAGAAAAAGTTCCAGTGCGTTTTGATTTGTTCATAAACTTTACATGAACATCATTGTTCTTGTCAGATCTTTCATCTATTGTTTCGACATACCATTCCTGATCATATGCAAGCTATATATTTGCCGGGTTGGTACTCATCAGGTAAAGATGAAGGAACTGTCTGATGCGGATCAGTGTCTGATGCGGATCAGTGTCTGATGCGGATGCTTGATCATGGTCGCTTAGTAACTGTGCTGTATATATCATCTGCTAGCCTTCGCATCTCTAACTTACATTCAGATATAGGCACAAAACTGTGGTGTGATCTTATACCAGAGATGGTCTTAGATGAAGCATATCTTGCATCTAAATCATATTTCACTGTGTTACTTTGGACCTGCTCATCTGTTACTGAGAAAAACTTGATCCCTTTAATATTTTCGCAAGCCCATTTATACATCTGGTCGGCTGTCAAGATTTGGTTTGTTTCTGTTGCCTGCAAGCTTGCCCTTGCTACCAGTCGCTTTGTTGTGCCACCTATCCCATCACACGGGCTCTTCCCGTGGCTCGTAGCAAATAAGTGCCATTCCATCGTAACCGTGGTCTTTCTCATGGTGACACAAATTTGTCATATTCTTAAAGATTTTGTACTGGCTTACTGCCCCATCACTGAAATAAATGATTTTCTGTATTTTAGGCAAGACGTCTTTCAAATATGAAATCATTGTGGTAATGAAGGCATGGACAGCTGATGTTCCATGTCTTAGGCAATCTGATATGACACAAGTACTAAGGCACTTCAATTCACCATTGTCCTTATAATAAACTGCGAAAGGGTGGAGAGTTGCCTGGCTGTTGTCCCAGTAGAATCCTTGTATTGAATCTTGTATTAAAAACTATAATTATCTGCAAAGTCTAACAGTACAATTGCAGCATCATCAGAAAAGATCCTCCTTGAGTTTTCGCGGAGTGCTGGATTGAGATTTTGTGACAAAATGATGTTGGCATAGAACATCAAATGCATCAGCTATCTTCTCAATGGTATGTCGGAACAATAGATGAAAGATCTGACGAGAACAATGATGTTCATGTAAAGTTCATGAACAAATCAAAATGCACTGGAACTCTTTCTTGGCCATCAGATCATCGCAATGAGTGTTATGTCCCAATTCAGGACATAATCTGTACAATTAGCGCTCCAGAGATGCAAGGGCATGGAGGTCGCCGGTACAAATTATCTTCTACAGACTATGATCGCATCATGGCATTGCTTCCTAATTTCAAATAGAATGGAATTGAACTATTGAGGACAAAGTATTGCGCAGTAAATGATAAGGTACAATATTAAAGACCTTCAGGAAATAATATTTTCTTGATTTCAGGTTGGCGAGTTATCCTGTGCCGATAATGTATTAAATTAATACATAACAATTATGACATTTTTGTGTAGATTGTCTTCAAATAATACATTTAAACACCTGTAAGATCAAAATTAATCATTATTTTCTGACAATAGTGGTTTAATTGTCATATTACAACACTTTGGGACCAATAAAGACAATATAATATATCTTTGTTCATTGCTATCACGACTCACAAAAATGGGCAAAATACCCTAATTTCAAAATGCTGCCTCACCATGAAGGAGAAGAGTCTCCAAAACGAAATTTGGTACAGATGTAGATTAGACTTGTATTAACAAATGGTGTAAGTTTCAAGTTGGTGGGTAAGTGTTGCCAAGGTCAAAGGGCACCGAGAATTTCGGTATTTTTTTGATATTTTGTGTCTGAAACCAACTTTGGAGCCTTGCCAAAAATTTATTAAATGAGTAAGGGCTCTATCCTTGCTTGGGGGTAACCACATGTGTCTGTATAATACAGATATGCAATATGAAGCTTTTCTGATTATCAATCATGAGTATTAGGGGGGTCTGAAAATGGAAATTAATTTTATCGGCAGAATAAATTAGTGTTTTGAGCAGACTATAGAGAGAAAGGGGGGTGAGATACACTTGTTTTGTGGCCAGATTTGAGTTATTTGGGTGATAGTCACCCTAGGTACCAATTTTCAGCTTTGTATCTTATTTTAAAGGTGCTCTAAAGGGCATTTGAAAACACAAAATATTCAATGACGCGAATCGCGCGCACTGGAAGGGGGGTAGCACCCCAATTTTGACGCGCCGTAATTCCGAAACGACTTGGAGTTGGAATTTCTTATTTTGCATGTGTTCATTATACCCATAGATGAATGTTAGAAATGAATTTCAGCCAAATCTGAGAGGTGACCCGTACCAATTTTCAGAATACTGGTTGATTTGACACGGAATGACCCTTTAATGTTTTAGTACTTTTATAAACCGCGGGAAAAAATGGCCAACTATTCGCGAATAGTCGATTATTCGCGAAAAGTCGCGCGCGATTAATCGAATAGTAAATTTTTACTATTCGCCCAGGCCTAGTATGGATAGACACCCATTTGTGTTGCTGGCTAACACTTACATGTATGACGATGGTATGGATAGACATCCATTTGTGTTGCTGGCTAACACTTAATTATGATGATGGTACGGACAGACACCCATTTGTGTTGCTGGCTAACACTTATGATGATGGTATGGATAGACACCCATTTGTGTTGCTGGCTAACACTTATGATGATGGTACGGATAGACACCCATTTGTGTTGCTGGCTAACACTTATGATGATCATGATGGTACGGATAGACACCCATTTGTGTTGCTGGCTAACACTTATGATGATGGTATGGATAGACACCCATTTGTGTTGCTGGCTAACACTTATGATGATGGTATGGATAGACACCCATTTGTGTTGCTGGCTAACACTTATGATGATGGTATGGATAGACACCCATTTGTGTTGCTGGCTAACACTTATGATGATGGTATGGATAGACAGCCATTTGTGTTGCTGGCTAACACTTATGATGATGGTATGGATAGACACCCATTTGTGTTGCTGGCTAACACTTATGACGGTGGTATGGATAGACAGCCATTTGTGTTGCTGGCTAACACTTATGATGATGGTATGGATAGACACCCATTTGTGTTGCTGGCTAACACTTATGACGGTGGTATGGATAGACACCCATTTGTGTTGCTGGCTAACACTTATGATGATGGCATGGATAGACAGCCATTTGTGTTGCTGGCTAACACTTATGATGATGGTATGGATAGACACCCATTTGTGTTGCTGGCTAACACTTATGACGATGGTATGGATAGACACCCATTTGTGTTGCTGGCTAACACTTATGATGATGGTATGGATAGACACCCATTTGTGTTGCTGGCTAACACTTATGATGATGGTATGGATAGACACCCATTTGTGTTGCTGGCTAACACTTATGATGATGGTATGGATAGACACCCATTTGTGTTGCTGGCTAACACTTATGACGATGGTATGGATAGACAGCCATTTGTGTTGCTGGCTAACACTTATGATGATGGTATGGATAGACACCCATTTGTGTTGCTGGCTAACACTTATGACGGTGGTATGGATAGACAGCCATTTGTGTTGCTGGCTAACACTTATGATGATGGTATGGATAGATGATACAAACCAATTTCACATTGCAGTCCACTCCAGCCCACAGAACATGAACAGTTGAAATGAGTATACTGGTTGTTACAGGTGCCTCCGTTGAGACATGGAGTGTTGATACAAGCATCAACAGCTAGGAAGATATAAGAAGGCAATGTAATAATCAATTCTGAAACAACTCATTTAATTTCACTCTTCACTGATAAATCTTTACTATTTCATACACCATTTTGTTTTCTTCAGAACAGTGTCAATCTCCCACGGAAACATCCGATGTTGTTGCTAGTCAGTTACAGCACAATTTGTAATGGACAGTTCATGTCTATGGCAGTACACTACAATGCCAATGAGCATGTTCTACACGTTATAATGTCCATTGTCAAAACCTAGTTCTCACAGACACACAAACTGAGTGTGTCATTTCATAGAGCTGCTATAAATCCACTAAATAAAACAGACTACCAGCTAAAATAATAGTTTGTACGAATGTTTGGCTGGTAACCAAAGAAATCCACTAAATAAAACAGGCTACCAGCTAAAATAATACAGTTTGTACGAATGTTTGGCTGGTAACCAAAGAAATCCACTAAATAAAACAGGCTACCAGCTAAAATAATACAGTTTGTAAGAATGTTTGGCTGGTAACCAAAGAAATCCACTAAATAAAACAGGCTACCAGCTAAAATAATAGTTTGTACGAATGTTTGGCTGGTAACCAAAGAAATCCACTAAATAAAACAGGCTACCAGCTAAAATAATACAGTTTGTAAGAATGTTTGGCTGGTAACCAAAGAAATCCACTAAGCAAATGTTTCTGGTTTGTCTGCTTAGCAACTCTATGTATAATTTACCCCTGGTAAAATTACATCCGTGATTATCAATTGCAATGGAAAACCTCCACTTTGTACAGTTACTCATACAGGGTTGGATTTGATCAAATTAGTTTGAAATCTGGCATCTACCATGTTGAAAACAGCTTCGAAAACACAAACATTGTGCTGCCATTTTTTACTACCACTTACAAACTTTTCAGAAGTGGCCCTCATGATCAATAGGCCTTATGCAATGATGTCATCATCATAAACTGCCATATTAGAGGGCAAATTACCATGGGAACGCACTCAAAGGATCGGCACGCATACGAGCAGTGAATATACATGAACTAATGAACCTACTTTTGTCCCTGAACAATTACTTTAGTGCTATGTTAAAATCAATTCATGCAGGACTCAAAATTCTCTGCATAATAGTGAAGATATCTTAGTCTCAAGACAACTGCGCATGCCTGATGGCAAGTGTTGCGCAGTCTTTAACACATGGATAATCCATGTTTTAGGGACACATGAAACACCAACAAAGTGTTAACCAGTGTGATGTGAAACAAACTTGTTCAATCTGATTGTCTCAAGATTGCAATCGGGATCTACGGGCAAGAGCCTTTCTTTTACCCAATGAACACTTCTAGTTTGTTACTTGTAATTCCATACTAAAAGGTAGTTACATGTACATGTATAATGGCATATATGTTTTGACCAGAGTATAAGGCAGGATATGGAAATAGGGAATCTATTGGTTATTCTCAATATCATGTGCATGCTCATCATTACGTAAACAATGGGAAATAACCTCTGCTGCCACCAGCGCATCTCATAAGTCTCTCATAATTGCAGAGTCTAACATTATGCTTTTGATCCTCATAAAATATAGTGTCTTTCTCAAAGGCACACTGTCAAAGGCACACTGTCAAAGGCACACTGTCAAAGGCGCACCGTCAAAGGCACACTGTCAAAGGCACACTGTCAAAGGCACATGTAATTCCCATAGCTAAATTACCTATGTCACAGTTAACACCGGTCCATTCAATAGGGCAGTCACATCTATAAGCTGTATCCTGGTTTCTACACATTGCTCCATTCATACATGGTGTACTACCACAAGGACTCATATCTGTCAAATAACACATGGAGAAATCATCACTTTATATAAGAAGTCTATCGGCTTTCCGTTGGGAACTGAAATGTAGCTATGATTGGCCATCGTTTGTGAATGACGATAGTTCAATTCTTCCATGCTGTATCCATCCCTGGTTTGAAATGGTACAAAGCAATTGCCTTGATCAACATACCTATTTCACAGTTCACTCCGCTGTAATCATCAACACATTGGCATTCATAGAAGCCAACACCATCGACACAGGTAGCTCCATTCAGACACGGATTACTCAAACACTCAGCAATGTCTGAAAATACCACAAATAAAACATGCAAAACATGAATCAGTACATATATACACAAATATCACTGGCATGCTTGCATCATGGCCACTTTAGTGATCACCTCCGCATAAGAAAAACACTCAGCTATGACTGTTTATCATTACTACTTAAAGGGGTAATATCGTCATGATCAACAGGGCATGGAATTGTGACTGAAAATAATACCCACATGGCAAGGTCATATTAGCGTTGTTGCTGCATAAATGAGCCAGTTATTTTCAGTCACGGTGTTCATCAAGACACAAGGGTAAGTAAGACTAATTGGAGTATACATGGATAAATGTTAGGGAAGAGGGTGATATTGTGTTTGGCTGTGTATACCCCCAAGGGAGCTGATGAGAAAGATTATATTAGCCAAATGACCAGGGGTAATAATGGCAAAAACGAGTGGAGATGAGAGTCTATGTGGAATGTGATATATAAGAACAAATTTGTGTTATTATTATTATTACTGTAATACACCAATCCAGTTATTGCCATAATCCCCCTCTCACCCTCAGCAATGATGAAAACTCAGTCAAGCCACCTTCATAAAAGCCAAGCACCTTGACCGATGTAGCTGTAGTTGTCATGAAAAGAGTTGTCAGTGGAAAGGCTTAACCGAATTAGTAAATCCATGCCATTTGATGGACAGACCAGATCAGTGTATATAGCATGGATCAATAATGACATGAGAAACATTGCATCTGCATGCAGCTGCCAGAACAGCGGAAAGTGGTTTGGGGACAAATACATTTTCAACAAATTAGGCTGATAGTGATAAATGATAATGGCCCTATCTAGTCTATCAATCAAACAGCACAGATTGACCAATAAGGTTACACTATACTTGACACTTAAATTTTGGAATAAAAAAAATAATAAATTATTTAATTTGTTTCTAACCTTTTTCACAGAGTGTCCCAGTAAAGCCGTCAAGACAAACACAGGCAAATGAAGCCGTCCCCTCAAAACATAAACCTCCATTCTGACACGGATCGCTTGCACACTCCAATACATCTGTACAAATGAACAAAAGTTGCATATTTGTTTAAACAAAGCAACATGTCACATATGATTGTCATTATTACTATTTTTTTAAATATTTATTTTACACCCGTCTTATGTTTAGAAATTTGCTAACCGGTTAACCGAAACCAAAAATTAAAAAAATTAAAATGATTTTGGAAGAATTTGCCATGTATTTTGTTGTTTTAGACTGTTTTTTTGTTTTGCCGCATTGGTTTTTAAACAATCATTGCAACAAATTTATTGATGCTTTTTGATTGAAAAATAAAATCAACCGTGAAAGATTTGGTTAAACGGTTAGTGAACTAACCGGTAACTCCCAGCACTACCCTTATGTCCGTTGTTGTTCAAAATATCTACATTCAAAGGAGATGTTAAAAACTTTTATCTCACTATGTATACTCTTGGTATTCTAAAAAAAAAAATGATCCCAAATTAACATGAAACCAATATGGTGTAAAGATTATGATTCCAATATTTAACATCCCTGGAAATCTTTCTGTCTAAGATGCTTTCATTTTAGAATAATTGTTTAGCTTATTCTGCAAATGAAGTTTTGTCTTCTGAAGATGTTAATTCCAAAATGAATACGAAAATCTGAAAACGAAAAGTGATTCACATGCCCCCTCCCCCGACCAAATTCTCCAATGAATTCTGCTTATTTGTATTTGAATGCTAATGAAGTGTTGTTCTGAACATTCACAGAAATTTCTGAATGTTTACATGTAGGTTACCTTGACATGTGTAGTTTGCATATCCTTCAATACATTGGTAGCCAGTATCACATGGGTTAGTAGGCCATTCACACTCCAAGCCATCTACACAAGAAACAATAAATAATATGACTACACTTTTGTAATGATTTCTTTTAACCCTAACCATGCTCAATGAAAAGCCTTGCCCTCATCAGCAGAGAACAAAAGAACCATTGTTCTAGCTGGTGGATCTTGTTACATTGAGCAGACAGCACACTTGTCTGTTGTTGCATTTTGTTGCATTTTGTTGCATTCAGCAGAGTGTCTGTGAAATGTCTGTAGGGAATTAGGGTTATCCAGCTAGCCTGAATCCTTCACTCTGACTGGTCAACAGTGCTGGGATATAAACCCATATTCAATGGTTAGTACAGGACTGGTATTTCACAGAGGCCATGGCGTTCATTGCCCTGGTCTTGGCCTGTTACAAATGTTCCCATAGACATTCTGATATTCTAATGAAAGGGCCATTTACTCAGCAAAAGTGGCCTTGCCCCTACAAGAATGAAATTCCAGGCCAGCTAGTATCCATATCCAACTCAGCTTATCACGTTTGTTGTAATTAGCTGTTTTAAAATTGCAGCCCTGTATTTACTCATTTTGCAGTTTTAAAGCAAACAACATATAAATGATAGTTTCAGTAATATTTGTAGCTTTTCATGGTGAAAAGGATATGTAAAGACTACATTTGTATTTACGGTGACACCATGTGAAATTCTCAAATTGAGTAGTAAATAGTTCTGAAAAGATCTGATCGTCTCCATTCTCCTGAAGACGATCAGAGCATACTGATTGAAACATCGAGTTGTAACCTCCAGTTCTTTTCAGAATCAATTACTACTCAATTTGAGAATTTCACATGGTGTCACCGCAAACTGTCTTTACTTAAAATGATAGTTTGATGTCTCCTGTTTTTGTCCAAATGTTCTCATAATTTCGTCTTCTGAACAATTCAAAGCTGTGGAAGTCTTTAAGGAATTAATTTGAAAATTTGTTGACAATCAAGACTTTTTAAAGAACATTTAGTTTTTGTTAATTTTGCTTTTTTATGTATTTGGAAATGTATTCATTTTTGGCAAGACAAGTGCTATCTCTAAAATGTTACTGGCCAGCCTGGCAAGTAATTTTGAAGAAGTTCCATCAGCCTGACCATGATGGCAAATTTATCCATACCCTTGCAGTTGGGAGGATGCCGAGGTCCACCCCTGTTTGTGACCTTTAATCACTTGAGGGTGAAGGATTGGAGTAAAGGACTGCAAGAAAAGATATAATAAATATATACAACCCTTTGGACCAACAAAGCTAAAAGGTCATCTACCAGTTTCATACAGAACGGTCCATCCTTGTCGAATGATGTTGAAATCAGAGAACCAAGTAAGGAATGCTTGATTGGTCTGATAGGTAATGATTACTGGCACATCAATCTGTCCGCTGAATTCACGCCAGCCAGTCCCGTTGCTCCCCTGCCCGACCCCTAGGACATCCTTGCGCATCTCGGTATCAAACGATGTGATGGTGAGGGTGATGGTGACAGCGCTGGGCACTCGGATGAGGTATAAACAGTCTTCAAAGTTGTTATGAAAGTCTGGATAGTTAGGGGACGTGATGATGCCAGAGGTATTGTGGAAGTTGTACTGACAGGTACGATCTGTGGGCACAAACCAAGAAAGGAAGGGTTTGTAAAATTAATGCCATTGGAATGATTAGTACAATACAAATTATGTACGTCAAGAAGAATGGACGAGGAACTGTAGATCTTCGCCTAGTCCATTCTTAGCATGAACCTACAGTTTTGAATCTATTCTCTAACTATTTCATACAAAACTAAAGATTATTTAAAAGAGATTTTCTATTGTTACTGACGTACTGAATAAGTGTAGATTTACAACTAGCAATCATGCAATTGATGACTTAAACTGCCTTTGGTGTGCTCGATATTAAAGTACATTATGCAGAATAATACCGTTAATAATGAACTAGGTTTTGATACTGCCTGTCCAAATTGAACTACAGCGTAGCTGGTGACAAATTTTGATCACAAAGCACCATTTGTGAGCACGCAGGCCATAATAGTATGGGGACAATTAGTGTCCTGCTTTAGGACCCTGGAAAGATTTGGATTAGATTCTCTCTGGTGCAATCTTAGGCTTTTCTAGCTTCAACATTGTTAAGAAGGACTTACCACAAATAGGTTTAGCTTCAATTACAGACTCTAAAAACAAGCTTACATGAACATGTTTAGGACAGAGTAGATAATGGACATTGGACTGTCCTGGGCAGGTAGGTGTGGCAGGTAGGGACTAATTGGTCCCAGATAATTATTTGTTAATTTCAAATCTGATAATTACCAATATTGAACCTTATCTTTAACTATTATAATTTTGTCATAAATATTTTCAAAGAGAGATAAGTTGTCTGTCTGATTTTCTAGGAGAGTGTGGGTGTGGGTAACCAAAAACACTTAGTTTTTGGCCTTGTGTGTATAGGAAATAAAAACAAGCAACTACATGCAACAAAAAGTGGGAAAGAATGTAGAATACAACCGCCACTTTTCTATCCAAATATCACAAATTTTCCTTTAAAAGATGACAGAGGAGACACAAAAGGGGAGGAAAGTGTAGGCAAGTGAGGATTGGAAACGATGTTTTGGGATTTTTTGAGCGATGAATGTATGCACATCCAATGAGATATTGGCCATTTTGTCATCTTGCTCTATGCTTAGATATTGATTATTGTGCACAAGTGGCAGTTGGGTTCAACATTCTTTCCAAAAAGTGACTTACTTGAATAATCAGAGCAGTGGAGCCCCATGAAGGTTGGTGGACACAGACAGACATAGCCTGGATCCAAGTAGGCATTAATACAGGTAGATCCATTCTCACATGGATTACTGGAACAATCTGAAAAAAATAAATACATAAATAAATACATAAAAAAATAAATAAAAAAGGGAACACTTAATGTGTATTATTACTATTAACGTTAGACTTACATAAAGAGTAACGTTAGTTATAATCATAATTTCGTTAATAATTTGTTCTCGAGAAGAATTGACCTGAGGTAACGACCGCCACGGAACATACAAACTCGTGGCCACGCCAAAACCTCAACCTGGCCAATGATGATGAAGACCGCGAGACGAGCTTTTAAATAAAATAATACTACTACTACTACTAGGCCCTATTAAATTATTAAATAAAATAATGCATAACGTTTGTCTGGAAACCGGACAAAAAATTATGCGCTGTACTGTATTTTCAATACATTGCTTGACTGTATCGTATGCACACACAGGCATAAGATACAAAGGCTCAACAGCGAACGTGTTGTGCATGTGAAGGCGGTACAGTTGCAGGTGCGGATCGGACGGAGTTTATCATACAGATTTAAGCGATGCGACCTTTTTGTGAACGACGTCTGCAGCGGGACTAAGACTGTAAGAGAACATGTGCTAATGATTATATAGCGCACATACTGGTGGAAATTTTGTAAAAACTTCGTTTTACTGATGTGGATGATTTGGAACTAAATTTGTTTGGTGGAAATACCTTTTTTGTGGAAATACCTTTTTTGTGCAAATAATGATTTTTTTGGCAAATAATGAAAAATTTAGGTGGTAGCTTTCGGGACATGCGGGCGGTGGATGCAAATCTATGACTTTCATTCTCATGGACATGGGCATGGCCATGATGGCCTAGTATTTAGTAATAATTTGTTCTCTAGAAAAAAGTAGAAGAATTGACCTCAGGTAACCACCGCCATGGAACATACAAATGTGTCCTTTCTCTCTATGTACAAACTACATGAACTAGTGGCCATGCCAAAAACTGGCCAATGATGATGATGAAGACCGCGAGACAAGCTTTTAAATAAAATAATACTAAAATTACTAGGGGCCTAGGCCCTATATTAATAAAATAATGCATAACGTTTGTCCGGAAACCGGACAAAACATTATGCACTGTCATGACTGTAGTGTAGAGTGTAGTGTAGGCCTACTGTATTTTCAATACATTGCGTGACTGTATCGTAGAGTTAATAATTGATATAAATCACACACTAGGAAGCTGAGCGTAAATAACTTAATTAAAACTATTCTACCTTGTTGACGTTTTGTGCAAGATAATGGTTATAATTAAATGATTGCTCTCGAAAATTCCAGCTGCAACTTCGATGACTCAAATATGCCACTTCGGAGTTCCTACTGCGCATGTGCCATTTGACCTTGACGACCTCTTTTCTGGATAAACAATGCATGGTACCGTTCATATTCATGCATACAACGCGTGTGTACGTGTGTACGTGATCGCATCAATGTATTTACACGTGTAAACGGAATATCTTCTCGAGTTGAAAACCTTTTTTTTCATCAATTTTCTTGTGGTCAGGAACAGCACTTTCATTACTGAATGGTAAGAGAAAGAAAATAAAGAAAAATATTGTTGGATTTGTTTGTAAAATGTCTGTGATTTTCCGTGTTTCTTTTTGTTTTGTTTTCGTAAAACGGAATGCAATGCCAGTGGCCAATGAATGGTAAAATCTTCTTAATTAGGGCCTATTCAATTTTGTATAGGCCCTAATTAAGATTTTACGCTTTTAAGAATCCATATAATGACCCTTTTTAAATCTGAAAGCCTAAATGATTTTTTTGCATGATATTTTCTCACTTTCATTTTTATTTTTGCTGTTCATTCGCACTGTAAGTATACTCAGTAACATGTAAATTCTATGTTATGTATTGTGGGAAAGGACAACAAAAATAGCGTACCGAAAATATTTTGTTTCTAACTAGGCACATACATATGTTAATTGTTTTATTATGTTATCTGATTAACAGGTTAGCTGATCAAGACCAATTTCAACAATGAGGATATGTGCTGTTACAGGCTGTGGGAACAGTACCTATAAACTTGAAAAGTGGAAACAAGGTTATTGCATAAAACATGCATGGCTGCCATTTTGGATTTGGAACTTGTGATTGTGAGCCACCTTTCATATATATATCCATTCCCATCTGAGAAAAAGTGGCCAATCTTCGTGACACATGTTGAGCGCCCTATACGTGAGATCAAAGACCTTCAAAATATTTAATGACACATTTCCCACCCTCTAGTTCCTTCTGCTGATGATGTCATTACTATTTTTGCAACCAGGTCTCATTGTTTAGTACACCTGTATGTTAAATATTTCCCCGTTCAAAATATTCATTAAGAGTAACACAAAGTTTCAACTAAGCATGTACTTGATAAAAAGGAACTTTATTTAAACTATACAAGAAATGAAACAGTAAAACAAACCTCAAAATAACAATATTAATAATTCAGTTATGTATACATTTATAATAATAATAATGTCAACAATTAAAATATTACTGAGAAATAAATAATGGAGAAATAAATAAATAGTAAGTTGAAATATTGTATTTATGTTGCAAAATGGAATAATAATGCATACACCTGTACAGGTACACTGTAGCTATGTTTGTAGAATATGTGAACACTCCTCTTTGTATCAAGAACTTTGGCTTTGAAAATACATTAATCAAATACAAATAAGTAAAGACTGTTTGTGGTGACACCATGTGAAATTCTCATTTGAGTAGTAATTAGTTCTGAAAAGAACTATTGGTACTTATCCTTTTCACCATGCAAAACTAGAAATATTACTTAAATACAAATAACTTAATTGTGTTATAAAGAATATTTATGTCGTGTTTTTATTCAAGTAAATGTGTACATTTTTAACACTGCATTGCTAATAATGCTCTCTGGACCTAAATTGTGATTTTAAATTCAATTTATTAAATAAGAGTTTGTCAAGTATACAGTTTGTCAAGGGTTATTAAATTTTAACAAGAATGCTCCCCTTTTTCTGGTCATTATCAGTTTAGTATAGATCACATAAAGTGCACCTCTACGTGTCAAATCCCCTTCCCCTCTAGCCTTGAACTGACCTAATTTGTATTAAAATTATTGAAGCCTGACCACATGTTAAAATTGTTCAATACTAAAAAGTAAATGTGCAGTTCTATATTAAAAACAAATGTTCAAAAGGTAAAATACAAAAAGTAAAATATATGTCTTCAGTGACTTCGTCGTTTTTTTACTGTTACATGTACATTAAGCTGCGATGCAGATAAGACAACCGCTTGGACTTGGAGTTCCATTTACCGACCAGTAGTTTTGTCCCCTTAATCTGAAAAAAATCCTTCAAATCATCAACATTCCAGTGTTCTATAACGTCTAGTGTCAAAGCAGAAGATTCCTCCGAAGACATTTACAAAATTCACTTGAAAAAAACCCGATAAAAATGCTATATTTTAAAATAAGAAATCCATGTTCCACGTTCGCATTGCAATGCCAAAGCACGCATTATACGCGCGTCGCTAGTGGCGACCCCGATTGTTTATCTTCGTTGAACCTTGACACGATCCCACCATGCTTTGCGCGCGTGAGATTCCGAAGAGGCTTATATGCCGCAAAATATTGTGTATGTACGATGCAACAACGCCCCCTATTGATCAAAATAATTTATTTCTGGTGGACTTTTTAAAAGGTTTGCACGTCGTTGTCGTGGGTCCTTTCTCTATGGTTGTTGGTTCCAAGTAGGCCTGTGCGAATAATTCGATTATTCGAATATTCGCGAATAGTTGTTGCTAATCGTACTCGTATTCGCGGTTTTTGAATTATTCGATTAATCGCGCAGGCGCGAATACCTGCAACAATTCGCGAATAAATGACCAATTGCCTTCCAAAGACATAACTTGCGGTTGTGAAGTGTTCGCTAACCACGACTACTATTCGTGAGTAATCCAGCTGGCAATTAGTCTAGGCCTGGGCGAATAGTAAAATTTACTATTCGATTAATCGCGCGGCAATTTTTCGCGAATAATCGACTATTCGCGAATAGTTGGCCAATTTATTCCGCAGTTTTATAAATACTAAAACATTAAAAACAATTGCTTTGATAGTAATTTTTGGCCTATTTGTAACATTCAGACAATAAACAAACACATACATTAAGCTCTTTAATGCCTGTTTTTTTCTTTCTTTATTTCTTGCAAAATTGTACTCGAAATAATACATTTTCGTAAGTGAAAATCCAATCGCCGTCGAGTTATTACTCTGGCAGCGTGGAAACTTCCAGCACAATTAGCATTAACAGTGCACATTGAGCACATGCTAAGTCACGCGCAGTTACGTTCATCCCATATCAACAGAGGGAAGTCCACCTAAAGCCCATAAAATGAACGCATTGAAGAGATCTTGTTTATATTTAAGTCGCCGTTAAGAGAAATACCAATAAGTTAACGGTCCCCCCTGTTATTTCAAATCGATTAGCCTAGTCCTATACACAAAATAAAAAATAACCATGCAAGCAGTACGTGTTTATGCTCATGCAGGGGCCACTATTTAGACGTATTTCGTTGTTTACGTCCAAAGCTTCCGCAGTGTGCCCCGCACTATGCCTAAAAACCTTTGGTTCAGGCACACACGTGGTGCGTGTACCCTGAACTGATTTTTGTACGACGGCCTATGCGTTTTGTGATTGACTTATGCTCACCGCAAATTACGTTATCATTATTGGACAAACTTTTCTTAGGAACCAAATGGGGCGTGGCAAACAATAACGTCATGCAATAAGTGGATCGGTGGGATTATCATTACTCATCAGTAGACCTTACATTACCTGCAAGTGCAAAGGCAATTACACCCGCAATGCGAAAGGCAGTGACCAATAGAACCATGCTTTTCGTAGTTAATATTTATGAAAATAAAATGACATTTCAAACAAATCGATGTGTAATAAATAAAACAACATGAAACATTCAAGTTAGTGTAAATTAATCGCAGTTGTTTAATTAATTAATCATCAATTCGTCATCCCCAGCTTTTCTTCAA
>CM055819.1:50828574-50845885 GCA_029582265.1 Zoroaster sp. YZ-2022
TTGGGTTAAAACGGTTTGAATAAATACACAGATGACAATTCCATTTGCCGACTATATCTAGTTTGTGTGGCCGTCGGGTGCTGACTTTCCAGTTAACCAGTTAACCAACCATGAAAGTTTTGGGTTAAAACGGTTGAAGTGAACTAAAATGTATACACAGTGATACATTGTTCCATTTGCTGACTATATCTAGTTTGTGTGGCCGTCGGGTGCTGACTTTCAGTTAACCAGTTAACCGACTGTGAAAGTTTTGGTTAAACGGTTAGTGAACTAAAATGTATACACAGTGATACATTATTAGTAGTATGTATGCAGCAAATCATTCCCCCTTTGGGGAGGAGGAGAGGTGGCACAGAGGTGGTGTATTTGTGCAGTTTGTGTGTGAGTCCACCACAGCCCACCAGTGCAATGGACGAAGTGAGAGGTGTGCAAACTCCTCATAGAATTGCACCCTGAGGAGGAGGACTTTTTTAGGACGTCAATTTTTTCAATCCTCCTCCCTAGGGTGCAATTTGTGAGGGGTTTCTGCACACAACACTAACTCCCTCCATTAAGTACGGGGCTGTGGTGACTGCCATTAAACAAACCGGCACAACACACTCATCCTCTGTGCCACCTCTCCTCCCAAGGAATGAGCCTTGCGCTAAAATCAGTTTGTGTGGTGGAGAATACATAATACATAATACATATATACATATACATATATACATATATATTCTCCTCAATGCAAGATTCCCTGGCGCGCGCTGAGACACGTCTGGGCGCGCAAAAATCTGTTGTGTGGTGAGAATACATACATATATATATACATATATATATATATATACATACATATATATATCCTCCTCCTCAATGCAAGATTCCCTGGCGCGCGTTTTGTGTGGTGGAGGAGTAGTGCGCAAGCGCAGCATGCATATTGATATTCGTCTGTCTTGGTCGTTTCTCATCAAATTGGAAATGTGCCAAATTGGAGCGTATAAGACATGTAGTGTCTTAAAATAGAATGGACACATATGAGCCGATGTTATTGCTTAGATTTAAAATGAAGCTATTCAAGTATGATTTGTTAAATATAATTTTAACACCAACAACAATCTTTGACATCAATATATTTACAGATGGTTTTTTATATTGGTTTTAAAACTCATTGACTCATTGACTCATTGAGTCTACTCATTGAGTCTTTACTCATTGAATCTTTACTCATTGAGTCATTGAGTCTACTCAATGACTCAATGAGTCTACTCATTGAGTCTTTACTCATTGAATCTTTACTCATTGAGTCATTGAGTCTACTCAATGACTCATTGAGTCTACTCATTGAGTCTTTACTCATTGAATCTTTACTCATTGAGTCATTGAGTCTACTCAATGACTCAATGAGTCTACTCATCTTTACTCATTGAGTCATTGAGTCTACTCATTGACTCATTGAGTCTACTCATTGAGTCTTTACTCATTGAATCTTTACTCATTGAGTCATTGAGTCTACTCAATGACTCAATGAGTCTACTCATGAGTCTTTACTCATTGAATCTTTACTCATTGAGTCTACTCAATGACTCAATGAGTCTACTCATCTTTACTCATTGAGTCATTGAGTCTACTCATTGACTCATTGAGTCTCATTGAGTCTTTACTCATTGAATCTTTACTCATTGAGTCATTGAGTCGACTCAATGACTCAATGAAGTCTACTCATTGAGTCTTTACTCATTGAATCTTTACTCATTGAGTCATTGAGTCTACTCAATGACTCATTGATCTACTCGTGAGTCTTTACTCATTGAATCTTTACTCATTGAGTCATTGAGTCTACTCAATGACTCAATGAGTCTACTCATCTTTACTCATTGAGTCATTGAGTCTACTCATTGACTCATTGAGTCTACTCAGTGAGTCTTTACTCATTGAATCTTTACTCATTGAGTCATTGAGTCTACTCAATGACTCAATGATCTACTCATTGAGTCTTTACTCATTGAATCTTTACTCATTGAGTCATTGAGTCTACTCAATGACTCAATGAGCTCTCATCTTTACTCATTGAGTCATTGAGTCTGCCGTGACTCATTGAGTCTACTCGATGAGTCTTTACTCATTGAATCTTTACTCATTGAGTCATTGAGTCGACTCAATGACTCAATGAGTCTACTCATTGAGTCTTTACTCATTGAATCTTTACTCATTGAGTCATTGAGTCTACTCAATGACTCATTGAGTCTACTCTGATGAGTCTTTACTCATTGAATCTTTACTCATTGAGTCATTGAGTCTACTCAATGACTCAATGAGTCTACTCATCTTTACTCATTGAGTCATTGAGTCTACTCATTGACTCATTGAGTCTACTCATTGAGTCTTTACTCATTGAATCTTTACTCATTGAGTCATTGAGTCTGCTCAATGACTCAATGAGTCTACTCATTGAGTCTTTACTCATTGAATCTTTACTCATTGATTCAATGACTCAATGAGTAAAGATTACTCATTGGTCTTTACTCATTTATAGGCCTATATATAAACCATTTCTTCCGTTTCTTGTCAATCGAGATTAAGCATCAGAGATTCAACATGAATGTTATTTTCTGCTGTCAAACCCCATGCTTGTCACCAGTGCGGCAAAAGCTTTGAACGGATGTATAACCTACGGAGGCATGCAGAACATGTACATAATGAAGAGAAATCTAAATGAATGAAGTTGACGATGATTCTGAAATTAAAGCTATCCAATCTGACAATTCTGACGTCGATAATTCTGAACCCGATTTTAAAAGCATAGATTTGAAGATTCGGAAATAGAAACTTGTGAAACAGAATCTACCCAGGATGAAGACGAAGATTTCGAGGAAGATGATTCAGAATCCGATACGGAGGTGGAAGATGATTCAGAATCCGATACCGAGGTGGAAGATGATTCAAGAATCCGATACCGAGGTGGAAGATGATTCAGAATCCGATACGGAGGTTGAATATGACGAATCATCGGAAGACGATGAGTCTAGTTCTGAATTGGAAGACAATGCCACTTTTCGAGACTGGTTGGAAGAGGCTAAAGAGGCAACAGAAGAGATGTGGTGTGAAAAATATGAAAAGTACGTCAACGGGGTATGGTGAAGATCAAGCCAAAGAAAAAGCCAATAGGAAAACCCTTTGGGTAGTCAAGCGAATCTTTTTCAACAAATACAAGGATTTTTTGTCAAGTTACCTACATCTGAAAGATAATGACACTCATCAGGATATTGCGGAAGATCTCGAAGAAAAAGTAAATAAAGGCATGGAAGTAAACAAAGCTCTGAACAGAGTAATGCCTAAACTCCATACCAAATTTGACGGACTACTTCAACTAAATGAGGATGAAGAGAACGAGGAAGAGAACGAGGAAGATTGATGATTAAAGACCAGATGTTTCAGAAAGACTACCGTAATAATAATAATAATAATACTTAATGTTTTCAGTTTATCAAATTATTATTATTCAATGACTCAATGAGTAAAGATTCAATGAGTAAAGACTCAATGAGTAGACTCAATGAGTCAATGAGTAGACTCATGCGCTTTTTCAGTTTATCAAATGTTTTCTAATTTAAAACCAATATAAAAACCATCTGTAAATATATTGATGTCAAAGATTGTTGTTGGTGTTAAAACAAAAGAGTAAAGACTCAAAGTAAAGACTCAATGAGTAAAGACTCAATGAGTAAAGACTCAATGTTCTAAAGGCCCCGAATTTGTTAGAATTTAAAATAACAATAATAATAATACTTAATGTTTTCAGTTTATCAAATGTTTTCCAATTTAAAACCCATATAAAAACCATCTGTTAATATATTGATGTCAAAGATTGCTGTTAAAATTAAATTTAACAAATCATACTTGAATAGCTTCATGTACAGTCGTTCTTTTGTCTGTCTTCGTACGTTGTTGTCCCTTCCCTTTCTATTATTATTATTCTTCTTCAAAGTTCATACGAGGATGGTAAAGATTCAATGAGTAAAGACTCAATGAGTAGACTCAATGAGTCAATGAGTAGACTCAATGACTCAATGAGTAAAGATGAGTGAACTCATTGAGTCATTGAGTGAACTCAATGAGTAAAGATTCAATGAGTAAAGACTCAATGAGTAGACTCATTGAGTCATTGGGTAGACTCAATGACTCAATGAGTAAAGATTCAATGAGTAAAGACTCAATGAGTAGACTCAATGAGTCAATGAGTGAACTCAATGACTCAATGAGTAAAGATGAGTAGACTCATTGAGTCATTGAGTGAACTCAATGACTCCAATGGTAAAGATTCAATGAGTAAAGACTCAATGAGTAGAACTCAATGAGTCATTGAGTGAACTCAATGACTCAATGAGTAAAGATTCAATGAGTAAAGACTCGTGTAGACTCATTGAGTCATTGAGAGACTCAATGACTCAATGAGTAAAGATTCAATGGTAAAGACTCAATGAGTAGACTCAATAGTCAATGGTCAATGAGTTTTAAACCAATAAAAACCATCTGTAAATATATTGATGTCAAAGATTGTTGTTGGTGTTAAAATTATTTTAACAAATCATACTTGAATAGCTTCATTTAAATCTAAGCAATAACATCGCTCATATGTGTCCATTCTATTCAAGACACTACATGTCTTATACGCTCCAATTTGGCACATTTCAATTTGATGAGAAACGACAAGACAGACGAATATCATATGCATGCGCTTGCGCTCCCTCCACCACACAAAACGCGCGCGCCAGGGAATCTGCATTGAGGAGGATATATATATATGTATATATATATATATATGTATATGTATATATGTATGTATTCTCCACCACACAAACTGATTTTGCGCCCAGACGTGTCTCAGCGCGCCGGAATCTTGCATTGAGGAGAATATATATATATATATATGTATATGTATATGTATTATGTATTATGTATTCTCCACCACACAAACTGATTTTGCGCGCGCTTGCAGCAAATCGTTCCCCCTTTGGGGAGGAGGAGAGGTGGCACAGAGGTGGTGTATTTGTGCAGTTTGTAATGGCAGTCCACCACAGTGCAATGGACGAGTGGAGGAGTTGTGTGCAAACTCCTCATAATTGCACCCTGGGGAGGAGGATTGAAAAATTGACGTCCTAAAAAGGTCCTCCTCCCAGGGTGCAATTGTGAGGAGTTTGCACACAACTCCTCCACTCGTCCATTGCACTGTGGTGGGCTGTGGTGGACTGCCATTACAAACTGCACAAATACACCACCTCTGTGCCACCTCTCCTCCTCCCCAAAGGGGGAATGATTTGCTGCATACATACTACTATTATTCCATTTGCTGACTATATCTAGTTTGTGTGGCCGTCGGGTGCTGACTTTCAGTTAACCAGTTAACCGACCATGAAAGTTTTGGTTAAACGGTTAGTGAACTAAAATGTATACACAGTGATACATTGTTCCATTTGCTGACTATATCTAGTTTGTGTGGCCGTCGGGTGCTGACTTTCAGTTAACCAGTTAACCGACCATGAAAGTTTTGGTTAAACGGTTAGTGAACTAAAATGTATACACAGTGATACATTATTCCCCATTTGCCCACTATATCTAGTTTGTGTGGCCGTCGGGTGCTGACTTTCAGTTAACCAGTTAACCAATCATGAAAGTTTTGGTTAAACGGTTAGTGAACTAAAATGTATACACAGCGATACATTGTTCCCCATTTGCTGACTATATCTAGTTTGTGTGGCCGTCGGGTGCTGACTTTCAGTTAACCAGTTAACCAACCATGAAAGTTTTGGTTAAACGGTTAGTGAACTAAAATGTATACACAGTGATACATTGTTCCATTTGCTGACTATATCTAGTTTGTGTGGCCGTCGGGTGCTGACTTTCAGTTAACCAGTTAACCAACCATGAAAGTTTTGGTTAAACGGTTAGTGAACTAAAATGTATACTAACCGGTAACTCCCAGCACTACCCTTATGTCCGTTGTTGTTCAAAATATCTACATTCAAAGAAGATGTTAAAAACTTTTATCTCACTATATATACTATTGGTATTCTTAAAAAAATGATCACAAATTAACGTGAAATCAACATGGTGTAAAGATTATGATTCCAATATTTAACATCCCTGGAAATCTTTCTGTCCGAGGTGCTTTCATTTTAGAATAATTGTTTAGCTTATTCTGCAAATGAAGTTTTGTCTTCTGAAGATGTTAATTCCAAAATGAATACGAAAATCTGAAAACGAAAAGTGATTCACATGCCCCCCCCCCAACCAAATTCTCCAATGATTTCTGCTTATTTGTATTTGAATGCTAATGAAGTGTTGTTCTGAACATTCACAGAAATTGCTGAATGTTTACATGTAGGTTACCTTGACATGTGTCGTGTGCATATCCTACCATACATTGGTAGCCACTATCACATGGGTTAGTAGGCCATTCACACTCCAAGCCATCTATACAAGAAACAATAAATAATATGACTACACCATTGTAATGATTTCTTTTAACCCTAACCATGCTCACTGAAAAGCCTTGCCCTCATCAGCAGAGAACAAAAGAACCATTGTTCTAGCTGGTGGATCTTGTTACATTGAGCAGACAGCACACTTGTCTGTTGTTGCATTTTGTTGCATTCAGCAGAGTGTCTGTGAAATGTCTGTAGGGAATTAGGGTTATCCAGCTAGCCTGAATCCTTCACTCTGACTGGTCAACAGTGCTGGGATATAAACCCATATTCAATGGTTAGTACAGGTCTGGTATTTCACAGAGGCCATGGCGTTCATTGCCCTGGTCTTGGCCTGTTACAAATGTTCCCATAGACATTCTGATATTCTAATGAAAGGGCCATTTACTCAGCAAAAGTGGCCTTGCCCCTACAAGAATGAAATTCCAGGCCAGCTAGTATCCATATCCAACTCTGCTTATCACGTTTGTTGTAATTAGCTGTTTTAAAATTGCAGCCCTGTATTTACTCATTTTGCAGTTTTAAAGCAAACAACATATAAATGATAGTTTCAGTAATATTTGTAGCTTTTCATGGTGAAAAAGGATAAGTAAAGACTACATTTGTATTTACGGTGACACCATGTGAAATTCTCAAATTCGAGTGGTAAATAGTTCTGAAAAGATCTGATCGTCTCCATTCTCCTGAAGACGATCAGAGCATACTGATTGAAACATCGAGTTGTAACCTCCAGTTCTTTTCAGAATCAGTTACTACTCAATTTGAGAATTTCACACACTAATATCTTTACTTAAAATGATAGTTTGATGTCTCCTGTTTTGTCCAAATGCTCTAATTTCGTCTTCTGAACAATTCAAAGCTGTGGAAGTCTTTAAGAATTAATTTGAAAATTTGTTGACAATCAAGACTTTTAAAGAACATTTAGTTTTGTTAATTTTGCTTTTTATGTATTTGAAATGTATTCATTTTTGGCAAGACAAGTGCTATCTCTAAAATGTTACTGGCCAGCCTGGCCAGTAATTTTGAAGAAGTTCCATCAGCCTGACCATGATGGCAAATTTATCCATACCCTTGCAGTTGGGAGGATGCCGAGGTCCACCCCTGTTTGTGACCTTTAATCACTTGAGGTGAAGGATTGGAGTAAGGACTGCAAGAAAGATATAATAATATATACAACCCTTTGGACCAACAAAGCTAAAAGGTCATCTACCAGTTTCATACAGAACGGTCCATCCTTGTCGAATGATGTTGGAAAATCAGAGAACCAAGTAAGGAATGCTTTGATTGGTCTGATCAGTTGATGATTACTGGCACATCAATCTTCGTCCCACTTTGAATTCCGCCAGCCAGTCCGTTTGCTCCCTACTTGCCCGACCCCTAGGACATCCTTGCGCATCTCGGTATCCAAACTGATGTGATGGTGAGGGTGATGGTGACAGCGCTGGGCACTCGGATGAGAGTATAAACAGTCTTCAAAGTTGTTATGAAATTCTGGATTAGTTAGAAGTGATGATGCCAGAGGTATTGTGGAAGTTGTACTGACAGGTACGATCTGTGGGCACAAACCAGAATGGGTTTTGTAAAATGCCGATTGGGAATGATTAGTACAATACAAATTATGTACGTCAAGAAGACTGGACGAGGAACTGTAGATCTTCGCCTGAGTCCATTCTTAGCATGAACCTACAGTTTTGGATCTATTCTCTATTTCATACAAAAACTAAAGATTATTTAAAAGATTTTCTATTGTTACTGACGTACTGAATAAGTGTAGATTTACAACTAGCAATCATGCAAGGGTGATGACTTAAACTGCCTTTGGTTGTGCTCGATATTAAAAGTTACATTATGCAGCGAAATAATACCGTTAATAATGAACTGGGTTTGATACTGCCTGTCCAAATTGAACTACAGCGTAGCTGGTGACAAATTTTGATCACAAAGCACCATTTTGTGAGCACGGAGGCCATAATAGTTATGGGGACAATTAGTGTCCTCAACTTTAGGACCCTGGAAAGATTTGGATTAGATTCTCTCTGGTGCAATCTCAGGCTTTTTCTAGCTTCAACATTGTTAAGAAGGACTCACCACAAATAGGTTTTAGCTTCAATTACAGACTCTAAAAACAATCTTACATGAACATGTTTTAGGACAAAGTAGATAATGAACTTTTCTGGACTGTCCTGGGCAGGTAGGTTGTGGCAGGTAGAGACTGGTGGTCCCAGATAATGGTATTTGTTAATTTCAAATCTGATAATTACCAATATTGAACCTTATCTTTAACTATTATAATTTTTTGTCATAAATATTTTTCAAGAGAGATAAGTTGTCTGTCTGATTTTTCTAGGAAGATTAATGTGGTGTGGGTAACCAAAAACACTTAGTTTTTTGGCCTTGTGTGTATAGGAAATAAAAAACAAGCAACTACATGGCAACAAAAAGTGGGAAAGAATGTGAGAATACAACCACCACTTTTCTGTCAAATATCACAAATTTTCTTTTAAAAAGATGACAGAGGAGACACAAAGGAGAGAAAGAGTGTAGTCAAGACAAAAGGATTGGAAACGATGTTTTAGGATTTTTGAGCGATGAATGTATGCACATCCAATAGAGATATTAGCCATTTGTCATCTTTGCTCTATGCTTAGATATTGATTATTGTGCACAAGTGGCAGTTGGGTTCAACATTCTTTCCAAAGTGACTTACTTGAATAATCAAAACAGTGGAGCCCCATGAAGGTTGGTGGACACAGACAGACATAGCCTGGATCCAAGTGAGGCATTAATACAGGCAGATCCATTTCTCACATAGTTACTGGAACAATCTGAAAAAAATAAATACATAAATAAATACATAAAAATAAATAAAAAAGGCAACACTTAATGTGTATTATTACTATTAACGTTAGACTTACAAAAAGAGTAACGTTAGTTATAATCATAATTTCGTTAATAATTTGTTCTCGAGAAGAATTGACCTGAGGTAATTGTGCTATCCTTGTATCGCTCGCAAAGGATGCATATTAATAAACATAAACCGGAGAGCTGTATGTACTGAACGAACTGTATTTTATTCCAAGTCAATTCCTTTCCATGTGCTTTTTTCCCACAATGCCCTTGTGCTTAACGGTGCTACAAATAGTATTGCCCTACACACCGTATCTAAATGGTGATGCAAATAGTATTGGACACTACATCCCTCCCCAAGTTGAATTGGTGTTAACAATGGTTACATTTAAATACAATGTAAGTAATATGCCTGCCCACTGTGAAACAAAGTTGGAATTTTTCTTTCTTCTGGTAACGGCAAAGTGTTCAAAATGACTTCGTTCAAAACCAAATGAATGTCGAAAGCTTCCTGTTGTAAAACATAGGTTAAACATTATTAAACATGAAATAACACTTTAAAGTAGCTGGCCTATAGTTAGACTGAGTTCTGTTCAAAGTCACTTTGTAACATAGTCTTTGAGATAACCAGGGGGGCGTCTCAGTCTAGCTGGTTGCTTCCGGGTTTGTTCATTTGGGGTTTGCGCCATGGTAGGCATAGTCTGGTTTTGCGGAGTGTTGGTGGGTGCTGTTTGTGGATGATTGGTTATCACTTCCTCCTCCTCATTGTCGGTTTTGACATAAGCATCCACGCAAATGGGTACCTTTTTGAATCGAGACGAGTTGCGAGTGATTGTGTGACCACTTGCTGTTGCTGTCAACATGCTACCATTTTTAGCGGACACGACATGTGGCTGGGGGTCAAATGGTGTGGAGAGCTTGTTAGGGCGGTGGTCATATTTGACTAACACTGTATCACCCACTTGCACATTGGGTGTGTCAGAGCTCGCTCCCAAACGGCGATCAGTGTATTGTTTTTGTTTGAACTTTGCGCGCTGGTCGTTATCCCTGGAGGTGGCGTCGGATGTAGATGTTGTGTTCGGATCAACCTGTGGCAGAGCGTGTGCGAGGTGTGTCGTCCAAACATTAGTTGGAAGGGGATAGGCCAGTAGATGGAATTGTTATTGGGGTGTGCGCGGTATTGCCGAAGCGAATTTGTGTAATTCCTGTTTCCATGGTTTGCATTTCGAGGTGAGTAGCACGGACGATCTTCATGAGCGGTTTGTTGAATGCTTCAGCTTGGGCGTTGGCCGGGGCCAATGTGAAAATTGTAATGCGTCTGTTGCGTTCAAATCCACTGTATTTTGCAATTGTAAAGCGAATGCATGGGAGTTGAATGGACTCCCATTGTCAGTTTTGATGACTTTGCAGTATCCAAGAGTGGAGAGAACTTTGTCCCAAGACGGGTATGACTGTAGTCGATGAAACAGTTTCTGAATTTCAACGATTGGGTATCGTAGTATTCATCTATGAGGGACCATTAGGTATTCCCCACTGGGTAGCGGGCCCGCAGAAGTCCATGCTGAGGTGTTGCCACGCTCCTGGCGGCATTGGTGACATGCGTGCAGTGGTTCGAGATGGTCCCTTGGCTGGTGTAGCTGCTTGGCGATGCGAGGGCAGTTGCGCACGGTGTTCTGCAACTTTTTCGTTTATTCCTGGGAACCATACTTTCGAGCGTATCATTGCTTTTTGTTCTGCCCATTCCTTGGTGGCCTTCGTAGAAAGCGAGGGAAACTGCGAGCTCATGGAGGAGTGTTGCGTGGATAGAAACAATCTTGTCATGCGTCGTAGTAATATGTTAGCTGTGTGACATGACAGTTCATCCCTTATGTTGCGGAGTTGTAGTAGATCATTTGTAGAGACAGTGGGGTTTGTCATTGTATCAAGCTCGAACCAGCGTCCTGTCTGGAGGAGCTCCATTGCTTTCTGGAGTGTAGGGTCGTGGGCTGTAGCAGTCTTAATATCATCAATGGTCATTGCTCGCGGTACTGAAGTCGATGTCACAAAGTTAACATATTGTTCAGCGATTCTCTGTTCGTGTGATGTAGCTTGTGTATCCTTGTGAGGGTGGCGAGATATGTAATCAGCTGGGTTTTCGCTTCCTGGCTGATATTGTATTGTGAACTTGTATGGTTGTAGACGAAGGCCCCACCGTTCTATCCGTAGAGGGGGGCGTGGTTTCTGCCAAATATTAACAAGTGGCTTGTGATCCGTGATCACTGTGAAGTGTGGTGTTCCACGAATGTACATATCAAAGTGTTCACATGCCCATACGATTGCGAGGGCTTCGCGTTCCGTCCGGCTTGTATCTGGACTTCAACGGGCGTGAGAGCGCGACTGAATATGCAACGACATCCCCGTCCTGGTGTAAAGTATAGCCCCTAGTCCGAGCAAGGGGCTTGCGTCTACTCATCGTATTGCAATGTCCTTTCGAGATCGAAGTAAGCAACGTTCGCGTTCTCTCTTGGAGTGCGCTTTGAGGCGTATCGAAGGCATTTGTTGTTAACTATGTGACCAGTTCCAGCTGTAATCTTTCCTGGTCAGGCGTCATAGGCGGTTCAGTTATCGAAGCATAGTTCTTGATGAACCGGGCACTGTAATTTGTCATCCCCAAGAAATCTCGTAGTTCCTGAGTACATTCATTGGTGGGGATGCTGTTTTGATTGCCTCCACTTTCTTCGCGTCCGGAGATATCCCTGTTGGGCTGAAAACAAGGCCGAAGAACTGTATGGTGTTCACATTTCGAACTCTGCACTTATCCCAATAATTAAAGTAAGACCATGATCGTGTAGGCGTTTCTTGAGTGTATCGTCTAGTGCTTTGTCATGGTCCTGCTGTACATTTGGCCCAGATCCGAAGCTAAAATTATGTCATCGCCTAATGTTCCGTGCGCCATCAATGCCGGCAATGACATTCCGTATCAAGCTTCCTGGAAGACTTCTGCTCGCCGATGAAATGCCAAAGTTAAGTCAGCTTATACCGGGGAAAGAGTCCAACATGTGTGGCGAATGTTGTGATGGAGCGCGAGCTGGGCTCAAGCTCGAGGTTGGTGGTGGCCCGAGCGTGCAGGTCGATCTTGCTAAGGAAAACGGATGCACCATTAAGATCATGTTAGCTATCTACTGTTGGTGTGGTGTGGCGCTCACGTAGTATGGCTTTGTTTGGTTCACGCATATCTACGGCAGAGGCGTATGGAGCCATTTTCATCTGGGCGGTGTGACTATTGGCGACACCAGGGGGTCCGGTTCACCCCCACACGATTCGGATAATGTTCTAGGTGTTTCCAGGCGTTTGAGCTCTGGTCTCGACTTTTGATCGAAGGTGGAACGGTGTGCGCCGGTTTGTTATGGCTTTCGGTCGTACTGGTTCTGATCTATGTGTATCTTGACTTGTTTATCTTTTGGGTTTTCCGGACATCCTTGAAGAGTCCGGGGTATTTGTCCTTGCACCTGAGTTTTGTAAGCGTAGTGGCGTGGACAACGTTGATGGAGTTGTAGATTTGTCGCGGTCTCATACCCCAGCAATGAACCATGGTTTCCTTTTTGCTATGAGGAATCTGTGGCACTGTATCTGAGCAGCTGTCTCCCACTGTAAGCTGGCACTCACCTAGAATTGTTATAATCGTCACTCCCATAAGCATGTACTCGGATTGGCCGCGCTGTGCCATCTCTTTGGTGAGCCAATTCTAGCGTAAGTTTGTTCATCAAGAATGTTAATGGTTGAACCTGTGTCAATAAGCAGCTTGACTGTGTTATTGTTTATCCTAACGCTGGCTCTGGGCAGGAAAGTGCGTAGACTGTATGTGTGGTATTTTGCGTGTTAGGCGATCAGCAACAGTACTCGTCATCACTGTATTCTCCCGGAGTCGTACCATCTGGTTCGTCGAGATTGTGTACCTTCTGTTCTTGTTGTTTCTTGACACACCTGCTCAAAATGGTTCTTCTGCAGAAGGAGCATTTCGTGCCTTTCGCTGGGCACTGGCCATCATGTGGGCACGATCCACCACAGAAAATACATGTTTTGTCCCGTTTACCTGTTGTACCTGATGGGCTGTTGCGTTTCTTGGAACCGGCTTTCAGCTTCAAGGTTTGTTTTGGTCCAGTGTGCGTTCGAGTTGCGTGTACCGTTTCGCGTTCCATTGTGGTTGCTTGAGCATCATGGTTTCAAGGCCCTCCCCAAATTGAGTATGTACTTTGAGGGACCTGTCAGGGCTCAGCCGGGCGAGCACGTCTGCGTAGTCTGTTGGACGAGCAGTGTTGTATCAATTGCGTGAGGAGCTTCTTTTATCTGGTTCGGCAAACTCACACAAGTTTTAAAGGAGAGTTCGTAGTTCAGTAATGGCTTCCGTCTAGTGTTTGCCCATCCCTCTGTTTGCAAGCACGAAATGTAGAATTTTCATTTGTAATGTTCTTTCAGGGGCTTGAAATACTTATCAAGGACTGAAACCTGGCATCTTTGTATGTGTTGCCAGACCTAGGGCTTCTCTGCATTACAGATGTCATGTACATGTTCACCTCCATAGTGCAGCAACAGTGCCTTTTGGCGGGTTGTCGTCCTGTGGCGTCTACTGCCACGAATAATGTTCTCTAGACGTTTCAGCCATTTTTCCCATCTTGTAGCCGCATTAGGTTTGTCGGCCTCATAATCAAAGGATGGAAATGAGGGTAGGTAGTTTGCCATCACGAAGGAAGGACCGGTATGTAATGTTATCCAGATGTACGCTGCGGTAATGTTGTGTATATAGAACTGTGTAACGTGCGTATCACGCCACTCAAAGTCAAATATCACGTTCGCAACGCTGTGTTTGACACCGCTGTATTCTTAGAAGGTTCACAAAATATCCACTGACAATAGCGTACAATGTTCCTTATTTCTTGGTTTATCCTCGTCGCCAGTGTGCTATCCTTGTATCGCTCGCAAAGGATGCATATTAATAAACATAAACCGGAGAGCTGTATGTACTGAACGAACTGTATTTTATTCCAAGTCAATTCCTTTCCATGTGCTTTTTTCCACAATGCCCTTTGTGCTTAACGGTGCTAAGCAAATAGTATTGCCCTACACACCGTATCTAAATGGTGATGCAAATAGTATTGGACACTACAGTAATGACCGCCACGGAACATACAAACTCGTGGCCACGCCAAAACCTCAACCTGGCCAATGATGATGAAGACCGCGAGACGAGCTTTTAAATAAAATAATACTACTACTACTACTAGGCCCTATTAAATTATTAACAACACGCATAACGTTTGTCTGGAAACCGGACAAAAAAATTGCGCTGTACTGTATTTTCAATACATTGCTTGACCGTATCGTATGCACACAATACAATATACAGATACAAAGGCTCAACAGCGAACGTGTTGTGCATGTGGAAGGCGGTACAGTTGCAGGTGCGGATCGGACGGAGCTTATCATACAGATTTATGGGGCGATGCGACCTTTTTGTGAACGACGTATCGCGGACTAAGACTGGTAAGGAGAACACAAAGCTAACATTATATAGCGCACATACTGGTGGAAATTTTGTAAAAAACTTCTGTTTTACTTGATGTGGATGATTTGGAAACTAAATTTGCAGGAAATACTTTTTTGTGCAGTAAATATGATTATTGGCAAATAATGAAAAATTTAGTGGTAGCTTTCGGTACATGCGGGCGGTGGATGCAAATCTATAACTTTCATTCTCATGGACATGGCATGGCCATGATGGCCTAGTATTTAGTAATAATTTGTTCTCTAGGAAAAGTAGAAGAATTGACCTCAGGCAACCACCGCCATGGAAATATACAAATGTGTCCTTTCTGCTATGTACAAACTACATGAACTAGTGGCCAAGTGCCAAAAAACTGGCCAATGATGATGAGAAGACCAAGAGATGCTTTAAATAAAATAATACTTTAAATTACTGAGGGCCTAGGCCCATTATTAAAATATCATGCACAATGTTTGTCCGGAAACCGACAAAACATTATGCACTGTAGTGTGGGAGTGTAGTGTGGTGGCCTACTGTATTTTCAATACATTGCGTGACTGGGTATCGTAGAGCATAATTGATATAAATCACACACTAGGGAAGCTGAGGCGTAAATAACCTAATTAAAACTATCTCTACCTTGTTGACGCTTCTTTGTGCAAGATAATGCTATAATTAAAGGATTGCTCTCGAAAATTCCAGCTGCAACTTCGATGACTCAAATATGCCGCAAAATATTGTGTATGTACGATGCAACAACGCCCCGCTGATCAAAAATAATTTATTTCTGGTGGACTTTTTAAAGGTTTTGGTACGTCGTTGTCGTGGGTCCTTTCTCTATGGTTGTTGGTTCCAAGAAGGCCTGAAGAATAATCTGATTATTCAAATATTCGGCGAATAGTTGCTGTTAATCGTACTCTGTATTCGCGGTTTTTGAATTATTCGATTAATCGCGCAGGCGCGAATACCCGCTAACACCCGCGAATAAAATGACCACCGGTCGTTAAAAGACATAACTTCAGGTTGTGAAGTGTCTGCCAACCACGACTACTATTCGTGAGTAATCCAGCTGGCAATTAGTCTAGGCCTGGGCGAACAGTAAAATTATTATCTGATTAATCGCAGGCAATTTTTCGCGAATAATTCCATTCATTCGCGAATAGTTGGCCAATTTATTCCTGGGCGGTTTATAAATACTGGAAACATTAAAAACAATTGCTTTGATAGTAATCCTTTTGGCCTATTTGTAACATTCAGACAATAAACAAACACATGCCATTAAGCTCTTTAATGCCTGTTTTTTCTTTCTTTATTTCTTTTGCAAAATTGTACTCGGAAATAATACATTTTCGCAAGTGAAAAATCCAATCGCCGTCGAGTTATTTACTCTGGCAGCGTGGGAAACTTTCAGCACAATTAGCATTAATAGTGCACATGGAGCACATGCTAAGTCACGCGCAGTTACGTTCATCCCATATCAACAGAGGAAGTCCACCCAAAGTTTTCCATAAAATGAACGCATTGAAGCGATCTTGTTTATATTTAAGTCGCCGTTAAGAGAAATACCAATAAGTTAACGGTCCCTCTTGTTATTTTAAATCGATTAGCCTAGTCCTATACACACGCCAAAAATAACCATGTGTTGTAGTACGTGTTTATGCCCATGCAGGGGCCACTATTTAGACGTATTTCGCTGTTTACGTCTGTGCTTCCGCAGTGTGCCCCGCACTTATGCTTGAAACCTTTGGTTCAGAGCACACACGTGGTGCAAAATTCTGGAACCGATTTTGTACGACGGCCTATGCGTTTTGTGATTAACTGGCGCTCACCGCAACACATATTGGCATTATTGGACAAACTTTTCTTAGGAACCAAATGGGGCAAACAACAACGTCATGCACAAGTGGATCGGTGGGATTTATCATTACTCATCAGTAGACCTTACATGTACATCAGAGTGCAAGGCAATTACACCCCAATGCGAAGGCGGTGACCAATAGAACCATGCTTTTCGTGAGTTAATATTATGAAAATAAAATGACATTTCAAACAAATCGATGTGTAATAAATAAACAACATGAAACATTCAAGTTGAGTGTAAATTAATCGCAGTTGTTTAATTAATTAATCATCAATTCGTCATCCCAGCTTTTCTTCAAAAACAAAACGTTACATGATTTTGAGTGTTCAAATTTAATTACTATTAGCACAAGTTTATGCTACAAAAATATGAAGTAGGCCTATGTTCATTCAGCACTCTGCAAGTACCTGCGGGTCACTGTTTGAGAACTGCAGGATTCAAGATTGATATTTCCCTAGAAAAAGTGGTGCAATCCCTAGTTTCCCTGAAAATTGTTCCCCTAGTTACGCCACTGCTCCAGTTGCTGGCAGTGATGAGTGATTTAATCTTCATATAAATGTATTACACTGTATTACATTTACTAAAGATGGACTACAACGGAATAATGATAAGTGCTGTAGT